>JAAZQE010000005.1:41564-115286 GCA_013620735.1 Clavariopsis aquatica | reverse complement strand
GAGGAGACACGCCGGCCGCCTGCCCTAGTTACCGTTTGTAATCACCACCATGGCAAAGGACGACGAGAAGAAGCCCACGGCCGCCGACAAAGGCAAGGGCAAGGCTGCCAACGGGGGTGCCGAGAAGGAAGTGAAGAAGGACAAGGATGGCAAGCCGATAGAGGACAAGAAAGGTGTGCTGCCGGCCGGTAGGTTCTCCCCGCGGAACCCCCACCACATGTGCTTGCAATGGCCGTATACTGATGGAAATCCGCAGAGGAGCTTAGCGAAGAGGACCAGCAACTCAAAAGCGAACTCGATATGCTCGTCGAGCGGATACTGGTACGTGGGCGAGTCCCGGACACATGCATGTCTGGTGTGCTTTGCAGCTCGCGCTGACTCTAGATGCACCTTATAGGAGCCCGACACCAGTCTTTACAAGCCTGCGCTCGAGAAAATCAAGGAGTTCATCAAGACATCGACGAGTTCGATGACGGCCGTGCCCAAGCCCCTCAAGTTTCTGCGACCACACTATGAGAATCTAGAGAAGGTATACGAGTCGTGGCCGGCTGGCGACAACAAGGTAGGAATCCAATCAGTGGATAGGAAATAATTACATGCTGACCAGCATAGAAATCATTTGCCGACATGCTCTCCGTCCTAGGAATGACCTACTCCGACGAAGACCGCCTCGACTGCCTAAAGTACCGTCTGCAGGCACCTTCCACAGATCTTGGCTCATGGGGCCACGAGTACATGCGCCATCTTTCGCTCGAGATTGGCAGAGAATTCCAGAAGCGGCTTATCGACGATAAGTCAGTCGACGACATTACCGATCTCGCCTTGTCTCTGGTACCCTTCTTCTTGAAGCACAATGCCGAGGGGGATGCCGTGGACATTCTGTCCGAACTAGAAATGATCGACCAGATTGAGAAGTACCTGGACGAGAACACATATGCGAGAGTATGCCTGTACATGGTTAGGTAGGCTGTCACTACCCAGTTTACAAGAACGTGACTAATTTCTTTGCAGCACCGTACCGCTACTAACATTTCCTGAAAACGACAACTTCCTCCGCACCACATATGATATCTACCTTAAGTACAAACAATACACACAAGCAGTCGTAATCGCCATACGGTTAAACAACCGGGACCTAATTGAGGAGACATTCAACGCAACTGAGGACAAAGCGCTAAGGAGACAGATGGCATTCCTCATTGCGCGACAACGGATATGGTTCGATGTCTCCGAAGATGACGATCCGGAGCTGCAGGAATGTTTGAATAACACAAAGCTTCCCGATCATTTCAAGGCACTTGGGAAAGAGCTCAACATCCTCGATCCCAAGACGCCCGACGACATTTACAAGACACATCTTGAAAGCAGCAGGACAGCCGGCTTGACTAATACTGACTCTGCCCGGCACAATCTCGCATCAGCCTTCGTCAACGCTTTCGTGAATGCAGGTTTCGGAAACGACAAGCTGATGCTCAACTCTGATAACAAGAATAGCTGGGTATGGAAGACAAAAGACGAAGGAATGATGTCCACCGCCGCCTCCATGGGTCTGCTTATGCTGTGGGACGTTGAAATGGGTCTGGACAAGATCGACCCCTACACTAATGTCGATGAGGATCTCATCAAGGCTGGTTCCATGCTTGCCACGGGTATCTTCAACTCGGGTGTGCGAATGGAATCAGATCCCGCCATGGCTGTTCTTGGCGAGGAGGACAATCTCAACCACAAGAACGTCAACATTCGTATGAGTTCGATTATGGGTCTCGGTCTCGCATATGCTGGATCTAACAAGGAAGAGCTTCTGGAAATTCTGCTTCCCATTGTTACGGACACATCGCTCGACATGCAACTCTCCGCTATGGCTGCTCTTTCACTTGGTCTGATTTTCGTAGGCTCGGCGAACGGAGAGGTCGTTGATGCATTGATGAACACGCTACTGGACGAGGATAGGACGTCGCAGCTCAAGGACAAGTGGACTCGCTTCATGGCCCTAGGCCTGGCGCTTCTCTTCTTCGGCCAGCAAGAGAATGTTGACATCATCATTGAAACCCTCAAGGCGCTCGATCACCCCATGTCCAAGCCCACATCTGTGCTTGCAGAGGTCTGTGCTTGGGCAGGAACAGGCGCTGTGCTCAAGATCCAGCAGCTACTTCACATCTGCAATGAGCACATCGAAGATGATAGCGAGGAGAAGAAGGGCGACGAACTACTACAATCATACGCTGTGATTGGCCTATCGCTAGTTGCAATGGGCGAAGATGTCGGCCAGGACATGATTCTGAGGACATTCGGCCATTTGATGCACTACGGTGAACCCAACATCAGGAAAGCAGTGCCCCTAGCTATGGGTCTCATTAGCCCCAGCAATCCTCAAATGAAGATTTACGATACATTGTCCCGGTACTCGCACGACAACGACAACGACGTCGCCATCAATGCGATCTTCGCAATGGGTCTTGTTGGAGCCGGAACAAACAACGCCCGCCTTGCACAACTACTCAGACAGCTCGCAAGTTACTATCACCGCGATCCAAACGCGCTCTTTATGGTGCGCATCGCTCAAGGTCTGCTGCACATGGGCAAGGGTACGCTTTCAGCAAATCCTTTCCACACGGACCGCCAAGTGCTTTCCCGCGTTGCGGCAGCGGGCCTGCTAACTGTGCTCGTGTCTCTCATCGATGCCAAGTCATTCATCCTTGGCGACTCACATTATCTCCTATACTTCCTAGCAACGGCCATCTCGCCACGCTTCCTCATTACATTGGATGAGGACCTTAAGCCACTGGTAGTCAATGTGCGTGTTGGTCAAGCTGTGGATATTGTTGGGCAAGCAGGCCGGCCGAAGACCATTACTGGCTGGCAAACACAAAGCACGCCTGTTCTGTTGGCACATGGAGAAAGGGCAGAGTTGGAAGATGAAAAGTATCTCAGTTTGAGTAATGTGTTGGAGGGAGTGGTGATTCTGAGAAAGGTATGTTCTTTTTTTCTCACTTGGCTATGGTACCGTCTGCTAATTGTTTCATTAGAATCCTGAATGGGTCGACTGAGGAGGAAGCGAGACAAGAGCGAGGACGGCAAAGCAGCTAGCTACCGGGCAAAAACACAATCTGCCTGGAACACTTTTGGCATCCTAATAGAGGCTACGATTCCTGAAGTCACTTTCTAAGGGGCGAATCGTTGTATATATAGATGCACATGAGAGCATGAGTGGGCAAAGGAAAGCAAATCAAATAAAGTATCTGGTATCCATACCTGATTTGGGTATATTGCACTAATTATGCTGTGTGGTGATGACTGAATTGTGGCGAATAAATGTCCGAATTTTCTTGACATGGATATTCCCCGGGTCCAGGCCCAGGAGGAGCAGCTTGCAAGTAGTACAGTACCGCGTTACTAGAAAGGGGGGGGGAGAAAGAGTGAGAAAACAACGCAAGGTGCTACTGTTTGCACAAAGGTTATGTATGAATGGCAAATATAGGGATATTCATTATGTATTATGGGGGAGAGTGCAATTCGCACTATTTTACTGGACCCTAAAATGTAGGTGGTAGTAGTAGTAGTAGTAGTTGTTGTAGTTGTAGTAATGATAGTGGCGGTTGGACCCCGTTACATAATCCCAGATAATCTTCTCTTTTTGGACAACTGTACTAATTATAATAACACCTGCATTCCAGGAAAACATATATATATTATTACACCGAATGTCTAGTAAATGGACATTGGGGATGGATAGATGCACATGTTATTACTCTTTTTTCTTGTTTTCTTTCTTTCTCTCTCTCTATCGGGGGGCTATTCCTTGTCTACTTCTCGCTCTCTGGTGTTGGTGTGGTTTCTAATATTACCTTACGATACGTTGCGTTGTTTGCGCATAGGAGTTGCTGTGGTTCCCTTCCCCCGTTTTCTCCCGAAATAAATGCAAATACGAGGTGTGGATTTGGTGGGTAAGTTTTATTATCCCATGGTGAAATGGAAGAATGAAAGAGAGAAAGAAAGAAAAAAAAAAGGGTTTGGAGGTTCAGAGTAGTTGGTAGGGTGATGGTTATACAATTCCTACGGGCGCTTCTTTGCTGCCTTGTTCTGTCTGCTATGAGAGAAGATCTAGCTAGGTACAAATGTATATGTGTAGTGTGTGTGTGTGGTGTAAGGGGGGTGGTGGAGGAGGAGGAGGAGGAGGAGGAAGAAGAAGAGGAAGAGGAAGAGGATGTGCGCGCAGGCCATGTGCGGCAGTGATAGATGAGCATCGAAGCGATGCCCGAGCTGCGCCTGACGCCGTACTAGTAGGAGCGCTTTTCACAACCATGAAAGCAAGCAATTCAAGTGGAACAAATGAAACTACACTGTACTCCGCCCTACCCAATATCCTTTGCACTGTATGCTGACCTTAGATCGTTTGCTATTCGTGATATATCGTAGCCGGTCATGGTGCTCATACGTTTGTGCATAAAAATCCGTGCTGAAATAAAGAAAAGAAAAGAAAAAAAGTCCACACATATGTGTCTCCCACGTTTCCCAACGGCTATATCGTCACTCTTGCTTCCTAATCCTCCTGATTCTCCAACTCTTCTAGTTCCTTTTGCCGCCGTGCCAACTCTTGCTTCATCAATTCCGTCTCGCGCTTCAGCCACTCTTTCCGCGCCGAGTTGAGGGTTGGACTCGTCGACAATCCTCCACTACCGTGGCGAGGTGGAGGTTCTCCGCCTTGCCGGGACAGGCTGGAAAGTGAGGGATCAATGTTTGTCGTATCTTGCGTCGTTGGATGGTTCAGGATGGATGATATCGGGTTGGCGCGATGCGGGATGGGATTCTCAGGGGCAGGTGGGGCAGCTTCGGAATCCATAGTCGCACTGCGGCTGCGTTTCCTTGGAGATGGGGCAGTTGTGGGACCGCTAGTCAAGGATGCATTGCTATAGTAATTTGTAAAATCAATGGCTAGAGGTCCTCGAGGCTCTGGTGGGTAGTCTTCACTGGTTTCGATGGCGGTTGATGGGTCTGGTGAAGCGGATGACTCGAACCTTGGCGTCTGGTTTGCGCGCTCCTGCATCGAGTAGTTGGCAGGGGACGGGGCGGTCTGTGTGCTGCTGCCCTCTCCTGGTGCGGCGGGTACGACGCGTTTCCTGCGTTTGATCTCCTGCTTCTTCATGGTGACGGGGCGATGTGTGCCGTGGAGTTTGAAGTATAAGCCTTTTAAAAGTGGGTCAGCGCCTGGTTCGGCTTCACGAGACCGAGGTTGGTGAAACGATAAGATAAGATAGAGAGAGAGAGAGAGAGAGAGGGAAAAAAAAACCAAGAAACATACCACAAGCATTACAAATAATGTGCCCGGCTTCATCTCTCCTCCAGAGCGGAGTTATGGTAGTGCCACAATTCTGGCAAGCTGGGATGACGTTTGTTCCGCTGGTCGCGGGGTTCTGGCCCACAGGTGAATCACTGGGACGTGACTCTGTGGAACTAGATGTGGCGTTTGCTTGGGCGAGGGCGAGGTGAGCAGTTTTGGAAACACGGTTGTTGTAGGCAGGGCACCCGTTGCAGCCTTGCTGGCCTCCAGTACCATTGCATCTCCCTCCACCGGGGCACGTGCCGGTGGACACTTGGTCGGCACTGACATAGGTTGCGCCTCTTGGGGAACACGCAGGAGCACCAGGCGAGACACTTCTAGCATGGGTCTGGCCTGACGCTGGGCTTTCCTGGGCAGGCGCAATGGACTGAGGCTGGGGGCGCTTCAAGTTAGTTGGTCGGGACTGATTCCGGGCCTTGAGATATAGACCGCAGGCATTGCAGATGGTCTCGCCAGACGGCGAGCGTCGCCACAGCGGCGTTCTCGTGGTCCCGCAATTGCTTTAGCTTTGGTTAGCATGCATTCTCGGGGGGAGGGCAGGAGAGGCAGAGGCAGTGGCAGAGGCAGTGGCAGAGGCAGGTCAAGGCACTGGCGAGAGAGAAAGAAGGAAAGAAAGAAAGAAAGGAGAGAAATGCGAGCGTTGTGCTGATGCCAGGCGGGAAATCTGGACAACGTACCTGCAGACTTGGCCGGTGAGAGGGGCATTGCCTGCAACCGGGTTCATCTGGAGCGCTGAGGGAGCTGTTGCAGGGGCCGGGGATTCCTTTTGCGGGCCAGCCTGCTGGAAGGGCAGCGTGTCGTCAAGGGAGTGGTAGATTTCGGGGCTCTGGGGCTCGCGAGCGGCGGGCGACTGATGCTCGGAGGGCACGGGGGCCTTCCTCGGTGCGCTTGGGTCGTGCGGAGGGTTTAGTAGGCTGAGGTTCTCGGCCATCTCCATGTCTTCCCGGCTGGGCTCGCCGGACAGGTGGTGGGGATGCATGGGAGTGGGCGCCAGCGACGTGCCCCCGCTGCGCGACGAGGCCGGCATGGCTGCAGCGCGACGATGCCGGCGGTGGACAGGCGGCGCAGAGCGCAGCGAGCAGGCGTGGAGGTTGCGATGCGGCGATGGGCCCAGGTCATGGGCCGGGCTGGGCCGGGCGGTGTTGAGGGTGTTGAGCAGGTTGCAGACGTGGAGAGGGAGCAGAGCAGAGCAGAGGCGGGCGGCCGCGAGAGGACACTGAAGCTGTGCAAGCGGTGGCGGCCGCGGCAGCGTGACCTGGGGTGATGCACTGTGGAGAGCAGCAGCAGCAGCAGTGGTGGTAGTGGTGGTGGTCGCAGTAGTGGTGGTGTGCGGTCCTGTCCCGTACCCTGTGCCGTGCTGGAGCTGCGAGAGTCGCTTGCGGACGCCAGAACAAGCTTCTTATGGGCGCCTGGGGACGGCGGCAGCTGTGCGGTCAGCGCAGCGGGCTCGTCGTCATGCGTCGACTTGCGATACGTGCTCGGCGGCGTGGTCGCGACGTTGCAGCCTCGAGCGGCGGCGGGTGAGGGAGTCGTCCAAGGGCCATGGGCTTGATCAACTTTCGGTGAGGCGCGGCCAATCACGCGCCTGCTAATGCTAAGCAGCGCCTCGCCCCCGACCGCTAGCACCCGCCGACGAGCAGACCCTCCTGGAGGAGGCCATGCCCGCCCGTCTTCCGCGCCTGCGCACGCCGTTTGCATGGTGTTTTCGCCCATGGCCAGCGCCCACAACCCATATACCCCAGGAGAAGGCCCGACAGCTCGTGGCCATCGCGCCCCTCGACGTGGCGCCGGAAAAAGCAACCTGCCCACGCCCACAAGAGCCGCCATCCACTCACCAGCCAGCTATATCGAATCCGCCCGGCCAATGCCCTCCGCCGTGACTAAGCCGTGTCCGCCCGCCAGCCCGCCGCCGCACCGCCACACAGCCACAGCCACAGCCCGCCCCCATGGCGGCAGAATCACGGCAATCCGCCCCAAACCACGTCCATGCTCACGTCCGCCCTCACCCACCAGGGCCCCAGCACGTGCCGGCTTGCAGTGCTGCACCATGTACTGCCCCATGTACAGCGTACCGTAGTCTACACGCCAGTCTACCGGTACTCACAAGTTTGCTGTAATCTTCTGCGCGCCGCACCTGCTCGCTTGATTATAAAAGAGGCTATCTACCACACCGTATCTAACAGGAGTCCAACAGCCCTTTTCCCCCCTTCCACCAAAGCACCAAATCATGCCTCCTGTTCCCAGTACCCAATGACAGTGCAAGACCAACGCTGAACCGCCATTGACGCCAAAACAGAAGCCCGGATGATCCAGACTGCCTCCGAGACGCTTCCCGGAATACGCATACTACGCATACAATAAGAATAGCAACACCGCCGCTCCAGTGTCTGGCTGCAGTTTCCACCCCCCAACCCCTTACCCCTTCCTCACTATACACACACACACATACGCACTCGCGCGAGGATTCATCGACCGCCGTCCTCGCAGCCATTGTGCCCTAGCAATTAGACTTGCTCGGCGCCCCAGCCCGCGTCCGCATCACTATCGCTGCCATTAGGATCAGGATCCACCATTACCGCAAAAACGCTCAGGGGGACACATACCGCATGTTCGCCGGCGGCTCGATAGATGGAATGTACTCGAGCACCACGTATCCCACGCCAATAATGCCCACAAGCGACCCGGGCAGCCAGTGCAGCCACCCTACGTCGACAATCGCAGACCCAATGAAGATGTAAACTAGGCTTGGTAAGAAAGCATGTTGCCACGAACGTCGTGGCATGCTACTTACAGATTCCGCGCCCGAGGAAAGAGAACATGAACGAAGCATATCGCGCAACTTGTTGCGGGATTTGGAACTCTACGTGTCGTGTTAGCTGTCTGTGTCCGTCGCCGTGACAGCGCGTAGGTTGCCAGCCGTTCGATCCAAGCACCATGGCGATATCCCATGTTGGACAGCCGCTTGCCCAATGCCAGCATAGCATGCTGCCAAACTTTCCATGTTGCCCTTTTGCTGAATCGAACGGCCGCAAAATATCAGAGCGTGGACAGGGTGTACGGACCGAGAAGCGCCGTCGCTGCACGTCATATTAGCAATGCGGCGTCCAGCCTAGGTTCGAGGCTACTTACAGGCACCAAAAACTATAATGTATACCCCGAGAATAATGTGGGCGCTGCGTTCCATCATCAGCACCACTTAATCATTGCAGCCACACCTTGTCCATCAAAGAATATCCCGGCCGCGTGTGCTGCAGCGCAACCCAAGTGCATCGAGCCATCATGTGAGATCTGAGAGGCCTATCGTGTGCGAAGATACGTGGAGGCCTTGGGTCGATGGCCGGGAGCTTGAGTCGGATGGGCGCGATGAGGATAACTCACAGGTTGAACGGGAACAGTTTGGCCACACCGCCGAGTATCATGAAAACAGCAACCGCGAAGTTCACGATGCGACTGCGATGCTAGTTAGCTATTATAGCACACTTGTTGGGGGGGGGGATGCCTCGAACTGCCTGAGGTAGCAGGGAGACACATCTGGAAACATTGCTAGCTGCGACAATGGCGCACGTACAAGATGTCTGAGAAGTCCATGATGGAGATGGGAGGAGAGATGTAGGTCTACGCGGCGACGATGTTCCCGGGATATGTGATGGACGCAATAATGGCAAAAGGGACAATTGTCAAGAGAGTAGAGTGTTGAGGGTCAGTTGTCAGGGTGCACGGTATTGTTGGCTTTTGGCGTTGCGCACCATGCACGCACGCACAGCTCCCAAGCGGAAACCGCCAAGCCTTGTCATTAGCGTTGCTGAAACGTCATAGTCTCGCGATCCTCTGACTGGCTGGATAGTCTCGTGTGGCTTCATCTCCTTCCATCTCTCTACTATTACCCTTTTTTTTTTCTCTATCCCTCTTTCTTGTCAAAGGCGCAGAGTGAAATACAAGAATCATATATATATATATCGTGATTAAAAATCAATTCCACTCAGCACTATAGCTGTAAATGCCCATTTCCCGTTCGTTCTGCACATCAACACTCCTCTTCGCATAGTATACTTCTTAGTCTTTATTCACTGCTTACTCTCTCCTAACTTCAAAAAATGCCCTACCATCTCCACGCCCCATACTTCACCCTCTCCTCGTCTTCCACACCCCTTCCTAATCCCCCTTGCGTTATTCTTCCACCAACGCTCCTCCTTCCCTCGTCTAATATCACACACATCCATGACCTCAAAATTCAACTTGATAGGCGCTTCTAAACACTTTCTAAACATGAATATTGTCCAGGGGTGCTCTAGAGCCATCCGACGAGCACATCTATTTATTTATGGCTTTGACACCCTCGTCTGTGGAAAATGTAAAATAGGTGAAATAGATGTACATCCCTTGGAAGTGCTAAAATCTTTCATCCCATCTACCCTCCCCCCCCCTCCCCCTTGAAATACATTGTGCAACAGCTTTCCTTCTGATTCAGTGCTCGAGTACTCGACTCCTTTTCGCTGTGCAGCTTCACGCGCAACCCCGTTCAGACAACCTTGACGTCATGGGTAGTTGCCATTTCTAGTAAGCCCACCCTCTACTAAACCTCAGCACAGTCTTCTAACACGTCCCCATCCCACACGCGCCCCATTCGATCTTCGTTGCGTTCGGCCTTAAAGCGGTGGATACGGTCTGAATATAGACGTGGGACGCCGCCGTGGAGGGGCCTGTCATACATACAGTGAGTATAAAGCAATGTAAACATGACGGAGTGGATCGAGCGGGAACCCTAGGAGGACAGATCCAGGTGCTTGCGTTGAAGATTATCTATATTAGTGAGAGTGAGAGTGGTCATTTGGGAACATGTGGGATGCCAGTGCTAGGGAGGACTCAGAACCCTAAGGTAGATTAGCTCCAAGATCACTTAGGGGTGGGGCAGTTGAGCTAACATATTTTTATCAACTCCTCAGACACGGCGGAGGGTGTGAGTACCCCAGATTCGGTGATGATACCCGAGATGAGATCGGGGGGCTGTTTTTAAAAAAAAAGTCAGTCTTATGCATGAGAAGATCACAGTGGAAAATTCTAACCGTGAAATCAACAGAATCTTGCGCGTTGTTCCCAGAGCACTTCCTCACTTCCTCGGCGTTCATATCCGCAATGCCCTCATCATTCGGTACACCACTCGCGCTTTTGCTGTTGGCCGAAACTTTGAAATCCAGCACCTTTTGTTCAATGGGAAGATCGAACTGGCTTAGCGGGTACAGTCTGACGAACTTGTGACTCTCCGCCACCACGTAGAAGGGTTTACCCTTGCTTTTCGCCAGCAGACCAAGCTGGTAGGTGCCCATTCTCGAGATGATGCCTCCGTTTTCTACAACGCCTTCTGCGCCCACAATTACCATATCTACCTTACCGAGCGAGTATGCGACAGCCGAGTCAGGTATCGTAGCGACGGGCACATTGTGGGATCTTAAATCTGCTACAATTCGGAGACCCTCCCGGGAATCGGTCGATGTCGAGGGCGAGATGACGTATATCACTCTGAACCGCATGTGGCTCGACTCCGCAGCCCTCCTCAATAACGCACCCACAACCCGCGAGCCACCATTCGTCAAGACGGTTGCACCGTCGCGGATGAAGTGTTTTCCAAAGCTCGCGATTTTTTCCCTACTTGCTTTTGCGCGATCAACGAACAGCCTGCCATTTGAAAGTAGGTGGTTCCGTATTGCGCGGAAGTCGTCGCCTGGGCCCAAGTTCAGGCTCGCCGGCCTGTTTAGTGTTGTCACTAGGTACCGCTGGAAGAGATCGGTACCGGCGGACAAGGAAATTGGGTTCGGGATCGATGATTTGAGGACTGCGGTATGGCGTTCGAGAAGATCGAGTGTTTCGGCGACCGTGGACACGGAGCTGTGCGCAATTGCTTCGACGAGAGCCTCGATGGCGGCGACGGGCATGGTGAGGTCAGGGTCTGACTCGAGAATGGTGCGGTATGTGGAGACGATGTCGAATGCGGGCGGTGGCACACCCTGCGGGTGCTCGGCCGTGGGAGTTGCAAGGTCCATATTGGCTGAGAAGTTGTGGTTTTCTCTTAGTGTAAGGATTGTGTTGAAAGGTGAGTCTATGGTGGGATGGTGGGATGGCGGGCCACGAAATTCAGGAACGAGTCATTGGCCAAGAAACGCTAGTAATTTATGCATCTTGATGTGATTGGCTACAAATGCTAGCCTGGGACAGGTCCATAATCTCGACCACACAGGGATCCAAAGCTTGATCCATTCTGGTGAGATGTCTTGCTTCAAGAACAATAGCCCGCACTGATGGGCAGATTGGCTATTCCCATTCCTCCCACTGCGCTCCTATGTCATAACTGCAGTTGATCATTACCAGTGGACTGCGAACAATACAGTATTGAATACCCTATGGAAAGATAATAACCCTACTAAAGTGTTATATACACACCTCAGTAGGATAATTTCAACTCCTATGTAGGAGCGATATCCATGTAGTGTGGTTTTTTGTACAACAAAGATGGGGGCTGGAGGTTGTCATTGCTCCATAGAAGGTGCAGTCACGTGAAATGACTCCCTATCAAATATTTCTGATGAGCACACCCTTCTCGGCCAAGGCCACTGTATCAACCCCAACGTTAATCACATTCTTGATTTTACCGTTTTGATATCTCGTGAGTATTATATAGAGACAAGTGAGCCACTCGCCCTTTCTTTCGTCTATGCTTTTGCTCTAGCTGTACAGTATGCACTACTTTTCTCTCTCCTCTCTTCCTCTCTTCTAAGTGAAAAGACTAATAAATGCACCACCTTGCACTTGTAAATTGCTAAAGTGTATACTTATTATGGGAGTGGATCAGAAAGAGACTGCCTCATATATTCGTCACCTGCGTTATGACCTAAATCTAGAAGAAGGACTACCACTGTGAGTGATGGTATTCCTCTTTCAATCTCTCTTTATTGGTGATATTCGAAGAGAATATTGTTTTCAATGACCTCAGAGCCTTGTACATACAGGCTTTATTTGATATTTATACACGACGAGTTGGTAGTCACTAGTACTACTACACACTATTGAAGTCCAGAAACGATCTGAAAAACGTTGACATATGTCCCGAGCCAATTTTTTTATGATATAAAAATCTCCAACAATGTTTGTATTTTTTAAGTTAGCTCAGTGCCCAGGGGTCCCAAAGTTACGAAACATTTTTTGTGTCCACGAAACTAGTTCCATCAAATGATCATACATGTCAAATAGGCGGTTGCCGCTGGTAAAGTACGATTCACTCCAAAGTTGCTTGCCACCCATAATAACTTCTGCCTTACCCTTGTCTGGATCGCTACCATTCAAATTACTTTTCAATATTCTTTAAAAGACCAGCGCCAAAATTCTAGCCAACAACTTCACTATCCTCAGCACACGCAGCTACCAAAAGAAAGAACTACTTACCATTATTTCTCGGCCGACTACCATAAGTACCTCACTGCCAATAGAGAGCATACTTCAATATAACACACCTCTTTTCACCGTAATACTTCACTTTTCCCTGCCGCACTTGGTAGTCTAGTTTAAGGATAAATCAGAATCCCCGCCAATTCCACACAGTAACAATTGATCGTCAATTAAACCACAACCACGACCACATTAATCTGAGTCCCTACTACTCACCCAAAAAGATGCCATACCTCATCCGTGACTCAACTGGCACCCACTGCTACATCACCAACAACCCCACAATCTACTTTGACTGCCTTTCTTTCGGCTGGGAATGCGAATCTCGCCATTACAACGACTCGGACTGCCGCCGAATCCGAGATTGGGAAGATAGATATAATAAGAGTGATGTACGAGAGCGAGAACTAGGGCGTCTGTGGCAAAAAGAGCTAGCCAAACGGAAGGATTCCAAATACGAGAAGCAGACCGAGAAGATAGTGTGTGAAGAGCAGCCTGAAATATGTCTAGATCGGAGTCATTTTATACAAACTGAAGCTCGAGGCCAACCTGATATAGTTATAATTATCCCCGAAAAAGGCAAGAATGGGGTTGCAGTGGAGGTTACGAAAGTCGAGGGCGAGGAATTAGAGAATGAAACACCATAATGGTCTATTCCAACTATTGTGCTTTTAAGACAGGCTTTCAATATGTATATATCTTTATTTAGATGTGCCGATTTCTAAAAATTAGGAAAGTTTCGCAACATAACGTGTTAGAAAAGGGATACATGATCATTGAGAAGTAATCAGCTCAACGTCACAATGAAGAACCTAACAAAAGCGCTGATAATGCTCTTTGACTCTAAATTACCTAGTCTTTCACTACACCCCAGCAAACTAGTTCATGTTTCCTGCCATGAGAGAGGCAAACTATTCCTCCTCTTCTTTATTTGCCTTTCCTGCATCACCACGCTCGGTATGTCTTCACTTGACCCTGAGAAAGACCTCCAGTTGTTGCGAGTGTTGTAGTGGTTCAATTTTGCAGCCTCGCCATCTAATATTTCATTTAGCACCTTTTCTGTCCCTTGTTCCACTAGTGTTCCATATTGAGTTTCTAATTCGAGACACTCTCTTCCCGTTGCCGCATCTACTCCATTTCGGATCGCTTCTTGTGACACCTCATCCGCTTCCCCGTTCACTATCTGTCTCACCCTCCCTCTTCGTACTACATTTTTCATACTCTCTTCTATCTCCTTTTCAACTACCACTTGGATTGTGTTATCAATAGGTACGTCCAGTACCTCTTTTATTACCCGTTCCACAGCTTCATTCATAACCACTTCCATTGTTCCTTCTTTCATTCTGTCTACCATTTCCTTTACTGTGCCTTCTTCATATACAAGTAGGGGCTGCTTCTTGGGTTCCGTTTCCTCCCTTTCTGATTCTCCCACTGCCACTTGATCCCCAATAACCAGGTACATTTTATCCTCACCATACCCTTCCATACACTCACGACAGACGCTCATAATATCATCTATGAAGAGGTCGGGTGTCATATCATAAACCCCACAACTCTGAATATTTTCATCAATCTCTTCCTGGACGTAGTTGTAGGGGAGCATATACCGCACCCAATGTCTATCTTCGGTCCGGGACGCAAGCTCTTTCTCGAAGCGTGGATCGGAAGCATACGGTGACACCAGCTCTACCCCATCATCACTTTCTTCCGGAAGAGTGAGGTCAAATCTGACAGTATTATTTCCACCTGGATACGAACTATCATTTTGGGCTTTGGCATCATTGTTGCATTGGTCTAGACTTCCATTTTGGACGTTTTCAGACACAAGTATGTCTCTGCTATCTTTGCAAAGCTCGAGTGAAGCTTCAGACTCCGAGTATTCTCCCCGATTTCCGCAGCCGTTATATTTTGAGAAGTGCTCGTCTTCCATGAGATGCATGATTGACACCAACTTCTGGCTATTTTGATCTTGTTTTGCCATTTCGAGGGCAATTTCAGAGTTAAACCTTTTGTACATGGCGCTTGTTGAGGACATGGTAGCACGGATTCTTGCTAGTCGGGTAGCAAGGGCGAGGTCTGCTTCCTTGTCTACTTCCTCGTCAGTGTGGATATCCTGGAGAAATCCAAGGTTTTGCGCCTTCCGTTGTTCTATGTCTTCATTGTTGTATTGTACGGCGGTTTTGCTGTCCTCTTTTTTCTCTCCCTTTGCTGATTTTGGGGAGTTGAATAAGTCGAGGGTTATTCGGGTCCTAGGGGCTCTCGCGAAATTGCTGACTCGTAAGAAATCAAGGTTTAGTCTTTCGCTCTTAGGCTTCCTTCGGAGACTTCGACAAGGTTTCACAGCAACCCCATGAGGCGAAGGGGGTGAGTGTTGTCTTTTGCCCCCGGAACTAAGTGGTGACATAGGTCTAGAAAATAGGGCGAGCAAATTCTTCGCGTGAACACCGATGGGACAGGCATATTCTTCTTGGTTTCCCTCTTCTAATCCTTCTCGATGTATTGATTCTTCTTCTTCGCCTTGTTCTTCCTTTTCTTCTTCTTGCCATCCATGTTCGCCTTTACCTTTCTGTTTTCCACTCAATACTTCTTGTTTTCCTTGATCCACTTGCTCATTTGCTTCATGTTGCTGTTGACTAATTGAAGAAACTTCCTCAAGGTATGAAGGTTTGGGGCTCTCCAGCGCTGGCGGTATCGAAACCCTAGATGAATGTTGCGATTTTTGTTTTTGATGATTCCCCGAAAGCTTTTCCGCAAGTTCTACTTGCCCAACACTTGAGGCCTTGGGAATTTCCAAACAAGTAGAAATATTCTGCCCGTCCTGCTTCTGTTGAGCGACCAAACAATTTTCTACAAATTCTAAGGGTCTGATATCTACCGTTATATCATTCTTTATTGCAGGGGGTATGGAAGAAATAGGCCTACGTTGCCTTACAGGTGGACGAATCGTTCGAGAAAAGTTGACTGAAGCCACCATAGTCTGGCTCCTCCCGGGAAACACGTTGACATGATTTTTCACCTGAAATGCTGGGGTGAGGCTGTGATTCACTGAAGCTGATCTGGAATTCTTTTGATGTGAAGCCCGAGATTGTGATGCGTTTGTCGGCCGTAGATAAGAAGGGGTTTCTAATTTTGGTGACATTAATGATGTCGCATTCAGCGGCTGTGGGGGAAGTTCTGTAGAGCCCTCCAATAGGGTGCCGGTTCTATGTAGAGAACTTAGACGTGGCAGTCGAGAACCCCTGTGCATGGAATTGAAGCGTTGATTTGAATTGGTCATTTTTGCAATGATGGGCTGGGTCTAGAGGGTCGACTAATCTTGTGCATGCTATAAGGAAGGGTACAGGGTGTTTGAAAAATCGGATATATGATTAGGGATAGGAATTGGGAATGCAGCGATGGCTACGATTTAGTCTAGTGCACATTCGCTGGTATCTGTACCTGTCATACTATCCCAGCTATTGGTCGGACCATTGAAATCTACACTATGGATGGGAAAAGCCAGCAAAAGTTGGCCATTCAACCAGCAAAAGACTTTCTGCCCCACACATTAAGCAAATATTTTCCTATCAACTACTGGCTCAATCCACAAGCATCCGCTCCGAGTCCTCCTGTTCCATCATCTCACTATCTATATCTTTCTTCTTCTGTTCCCCAACCTCACACGCGTCGCAAATGACCCTAATCCATCCATTCGTCCTAATTGTCCCTTCTTCCCCACATCCCTCACAAGTCTTCTCGCTCTCCTCATTAGCCTTTCTAATCGCATCCTGAATTTCATCCGTAGTACACCTCATGTAAAACCTCAGGGTGCCAAACTTCTCCTTGACGCAGGATACAGTGCACAATTTTGGGTTCAGAGCATGATTTGTGGCGATAATTTTAGCGATGGTAAATGAGAGTTGGTCGAGTATAGTGTACCAACCGTCACCACATTGGAAACCGAAACACATACTGGTTTCTGTCATGGGGAGGGTGTGTTCAGCGTAGAGGGCAGGATAGGCATTGAAGAGTTTGTTTTGCAGTTCTGTGCGCATTTTGAGGGTCTTCTCTTGATCTTCGATTTAATAACTTGGTTGGACTAGATTGTGCTCTTGTGTTGTAATGAAGAGTTGGACAATTGCTCATGTGAGAAACATAAGCGAGGCCGTTGGCTACACGTGACAACATTAATAAGTGTGCTCAAGGATACGGCCAACGCCAATCCTCCTAACACTGGTAATGGAATTATCTTCTCTTGCTGAGATGCTAATGATAAAATTTGATAACTATAGGGGCTATTGGTGACGTGTAATGTTCATGTGACTATGGCAAGATGCACAGGATAGAAATATTCCTCAAATTTGGATGCTGGCGTTTCAATATTTACTGACCACCAGAGGCAGCGCGTCTACAATGCGTGATGTTACTCATCTTATTGTATTCCTTTTAAAATGAATCTTTGCGAACACAGTCTTATGATTGTTATAGTTCAGATTTCCGACATCATTCTCAACTTCCCGCACTCAAACCGGCAGACCCTTGGTTCCTCTTAGGGAAGTATCGACGTATACAGATGTAAATATCAGTGGCGAGAGTAAGGAGCTATTATAAATTTTGCAAAAATTGCTGTCTTCGTATTGCATGTAGTTATGGATAGCTGATAATTATATGTAGACGGCGGTTGAGTCAGCGACGTATCCACGTGACATATAGGATCCTGGATTCGCTTACAATATCAACCTCATCACAATTAGCCAAAAACAAAAGAAATAAATGCTTAACCCTAACTGAACTGGTCGAGTTATAATAAGCAATGATTCATTATAGTACTTACCATATATGGGTTGGAGAGGCCAGAAAAGGTTAAATGGCGTTTTTCATGATCCAATCACCATATCGTGGGAATATCTCCAAATTTCATCTCTAAAATCAACCCCGCACGTCTCGCTGAGTTATCACACAATTTCCCTCTAATTCTTTCCAACTTATTGAATAATCCTTTTATATTTTCTCATTTGTAGCAATGTTCACGTTCTACAGGGTCCAAACCCGCAGGTCGTACACAAACTACTACCCGGAATACGGATTCGAATCTAACGCTCGCTATCTCATGTCATATGATCAATGGGTTAATAAGGGGAGATTTGAGAGACATTTGAACTGGAAGGATAGATCAATTGAGCCTACGCCTTACATCTCCGTATTTGACAACCTTGGTTCGTTCAGCCTAACCTGTCTAGCTTTAATCACATCAACTTATTCATTTCAGTCGATTCGGAAAATAGGGCCAACCTTCTTGTTTCCAGAGGATATAGAGGTGTATTCATTGCGGAGATAAATCCCGTCTCACTGGAACAACATATGATATCCATAAGATTCAGTAATGAGAGTGTCCAGCTTCCAGTCTATAGAAGTAGGGAGGGAGTCATCTTTATCCGGACCGCGGATATTCGAAAGCATTTACATGTTGAAACTGGAGTGAGCCAACTTTCTGAATGGTTTGTGGTCGAATGGGTACCAGCGACCATGATAACCGCGACACAAAAGGTACCTCTCAATGAACAATGCATGATCGTCAGAACTGACCACGTTGCAGTATAATTGAAATATAGAAAGAGAGCTGGAAGGTCTGTAGCTAAGGTTAGACAACTGAGAAAGCAAGGGTATAATGCATTGCAGGATCGTGGTTACAAAAAGGACCGCTGAGGTGCTTCAAATCTGGATTTTGTTCTGTAATCGTAGATCTTAAACTTGTTTGGAAGTTATTCCCCCATTACACGGCTTTGGAAATCATTTTCTCTTCAGAGGTAATTCATTTTTTTTTTTATTCTGTAAGAAGTAAAATGTCTCATAGTAGGGATGCAAAAAGATATGAACAACATGGTAGGTCATCAACATGGATTATATCGCACGTGACCTCAATTTCCTAACTTTTCGACCCATAATTGGTTAAATTCCAATGCAGGTAATCATGCGAGCTTGAAATAGTTTGGGGGGTTGAATTAATCACTACCATCGTGCCAACATTGCTATCATACCCTAGGTTTGCCATCCTCAACGCCTTTCAGCGGAATAAGTGTGTCATGGAATTTTTAGGACTTGCGCTCACAAACAGTTAAAAATGGTGCAAAAGCCCCTAGACCTCATAAGTAAGTTTTGTAAGAAACGGGTGATAGCAGGGAACATACCTCCTATAAACAAGCGCTCCTTCTTCGCATCATGTCTAACTATCGATGCCCCCTGTAGGAAAGTCCGCTCCTTATCTTCCAATATCTTAGTTATCTTATATCTGAATCTCTCGTCTGATTGATCCTCGATCTTGAAAATCGTATTCGTACTAGAGTCGCCGATTGGATCATATTTGCTTCTCCCGACGGCCCAAATATCGCCCATTGAATCCGTCGAAAGTCCGGTAATGGGCATGCCCATCTCAATTACATGAACCTGCTGGAAGTTCCCAGACTGCTCCAGTTCAAAAACTCGGATCTTATCATCAACGAGAGAGGGCACATATATGCGCTCATCTTTTCCGCGAATCAGGCTGCCAATGATTGGGAGCTTTTTCGGTGTTGTTCGGTAGAAATCAAAAGTGTCATCATGATACACTAAGCTCCCACCCCCAAGAATTGGATCGAGCTTCTTGCGCCAACCAACCTTTGCTGATCGGTCGTTGCTGACTACGAAATTGTTACCTCCCATCCATGCGATCTTGTTGGGAGCGTGCAAGGCAGGACTCTGGCCGGTCGCCATATATGTCATAGTCTTTTCTCTATTCCTATAGTCAAATACATCAATTGTAGTGTTGGCACCGAATTTTCTTGCGTCTAGCATTTTCCCGCTCGCTTCGTATGGCGGGCGTTGGTTAAGCAACCAGAACCGGATTGTCGACATATCAACGATTTCAACATCAAAACCGACGAGATCAAGGTCGGCATCTCCTGGATAGTTTTCGTATTTGGTTTGTTGAATCCTTTGCATCCGAAAGACCCCGTCTCGGCGTGGTTCATCGATGTATACAGCTGTTAGCTCTGATCTAGTTGGTCGACGACCGGAGGCGTTGAACCTCGAAAGACTTAATATTCGCCATGTCAGTCAAGTTAAAAAGAAGATTGCTAAGATAGCATTTCATACCTTGGATTCCACTCCTGTCTACCAGTCACGCCAGCACATGCTGCATACAGAACTCGAGTTCTTTCGTCCAGCCACATATCGCTACATCCTTCCAGTTGACCATGTTTGAGATTTCTGCACTTGTACGGGAAGTTTTCGATTGGTTCTACGACGCGTCCAATGCCAAACGTTACCAAAAGAACATCTTTTAACCACAACTGGTAGAAAACAGCAATAGCCACTGATGCAAAGGCAGAATATCGTATAGAAGCCATCAAAAAGACTGGATGACGAATTTTACTGTTGAGACTTAAAGAGATCAATATATAATGCCGAAATTTTAGGGAGAGTTCATCACGACCACAGCCATCGAGAACGCGTCGCGGGGGTTGAATGGATGACTGGGGGAGTTTGCTTCGATACCGGTACCGTGCTTTGAGAAGACACGTGGAAAGAGTCCTTGGAAAGAATATATTGCAAACAAGGGTAAAAGGCTGGTAATATCAAAGAAGCGGCTAAATATGACCACATGAAGGATGTGACGAGGTATACCCCGAGCAAGCGAATATTTGGGAATATTTGAAGCCTGCACTCAATTTGTCCGTTGTATCTTAAATGCTGTAAAGTTCTTACGAAACGCCGTACCTGTTCAGCCTTGCGAGTTCAAATTATTTCTCTTTATTGGGATGCCAACCAGATCAAGCTTTAAATTTCCGTGTCTTTCCCATCATTTCCAGACTCTTGTGGTAATCGTTTGTGCCATTGGCAGGGTCGGCATCCACTGCCTTACACTTACTGTACTGCTTCCCGTTTCCGTGTGATCCATCGATTCTCATGAAGGTTTGGCCCTTTGCTTTCAGCATATTCAGGGCCGCATCTTCGTACCAGCCGTTGATAAAATCTCCGTGGAAGCAGTACCCTTCGCCAATCTGTTTGAAGTTTCGATTAGCTGAAATGTACAGACACAGGCTATGAATAATTTGCGCACCTGTCCGCAGGCAAGTTTAAAAGGTGGTACACCACTCCAGCCTTGAGGAATAGCCTTGCGAGTATCGTATCTCACTGAAAAGCGCAACGAGGGCATGCGCTTCATGCCGGTGGGACATTTGCCCCCATTCGCAGCGGCATAGGTGTACTTCTTGATATTCGCGGGGTCTACACAATCTGGAAATCTGAGGATAGCTTGCATATGCGCACCGCATGTCGATCGAGGAAATGCAGCACGAGGCCTGCTATTTCTGTCATCAGCACCGGTATCGCACCACCACGTTATAGCAGTGATCTTCTCATCAATGTCGGCTTGGCTTTTGGCAGAAGCGTTTCCGGCGATAGAGTGAAAATCTTGTGGGAAGGGGATCTCTGCTTTATCGACATTCTCGTAGTAGGTTTTGAACGTAGCCGGGTAGATCTATGATTCTCAGCCCGAGGCCCCGAGATCCTAATATAGAACAAACCTCGGTGTAGGTATCTCCATTCACGTAGTAAAGCGTAGGTGCCCCTGAATATTGAAATGAATATGGAAGTTCATGGAACTGTACGTTGGACTGAACTTACAGTATACTGACAGGTCATTGGGATTCTCCCCTGACGGACAACCCTTCTGCAAATCTGCTGATGTGGGCAAGTCCTTTGTGATCGAATCCGAGCCGTAGAATGAATGCATGTGCGACACATACTTGCCTGGGCTGACAAGTGGGTCAATGTTCTTTCTCATAAACGGCTTATGCTCAATGTCTGTAAGGGCAACGGCGGTGCTCGCCAAAGCTAGAAGAGTGGCTCCCCGCATGATGAATCAATGGAGAATGTATGAAAAAGGTCGGTTGGTATATGCCTAGCAGCTGCCTGGATCACCGTGCGAATTTAGTGGCATTCTTCTGACTTTATTTCTTGTATGTCGGTAATGTGTGAATGTGGGGTCGAATCTGCCGGGCCCACAATACATTAAGTATCCGGGGTAATGTGATATCCGCCACTCCATTCTTGTTTTTTTGGTTTCACGACATGTCTGAATCAGGAAAATATCAATACATTTAGATTTGTTCACGAAGTAGAGAGAAATGACTGGTGGAGCTATGTCATTTTATTCCAGTGCATTGTGCCAAAACTCTGGTATGTTGATAGGAGGCCAAAGAAGAATAATCATTGGTGCATATCCTTTCCCATTCATAAGAATCATTTTAATTCCATATTTTTCCCATTTTGTATTAGCAGCTCTCTGTCAACTTGTGGATTGATACATGGATACCGGAAAGGGGTGAGACTTGATTGATGAACCGCTGTGACTAATTCTGTGCCTATCCTGCGAGACGATTTTCCCTTGCACGAAAAAGTGGAAAATAAAAGCCCGAGTGATTCGACCGTGTAACCTATGGTCAAAATAAGTCCCTATCTTGGCTAGGATGTTGAAGATTGTGTCATTCTCCTCGAATTATACTGCTCCAAGGATATACTTTGGGGTACGACCCTAACATAAACCACATCCCCATTAAATAACTTTAGCTATGACTTTGGTTCAGTGGTTGAACATATAGTATGGAGTCCACATACTATGAAAACTCATGTATTTAAAGGGTAGTTCCAATGTTAGAAGAAACGAAGATGCCCCTATTCACGCGGTCTGTCTCGAACTCTCTTCTTCTCCAAAATTCCCTATATTCTTCTTGCTGTTTTTGATACCTCTCTATCTCTCTCTCTCTGCCATCGCCCCTCTGGGATAGTGTGGGTATGGTTTCACTCATAAATACAGCATTCGAAGCTATAGGACCCAGTTTCATGCTAGAAGCCAATGTAATTAGTTCACTGGGTTTGACATGGTGGGTGCCCCACATGCTCTACAGAACTGTATCTAGAAACGTTGCTATTGGGTAATTACAACTTTATCTCGTCATATCTAACGAAGAGATTAACGGAAGTGCAGACCTATGGTTTTAGAAGCTTGTGAGTTGTCTGAACTGCTACTGATATTGGTTCTCTTCATCTTCTAACTCAATTATAATATTACTGATTACTTGGGTCACCCTCATAAATTTCTCTTCCCGGAACACTAAAACTAGCCCTATGTCACTTACCTTCGCCCCGTTATGAGTCTCCTAACACTTTCTTGATGTTACCTCCATTCCCCCACACAAACAATTACTCTTTTCTTACGCTTATCTTCAAATTTATATCATAAAGACACTTTTTCAAAAAAAAAACACTTGCGAACTCCACGTGTTCACTCACCTTGGTGTAAATAGGTTGTACGTTTGCATCAGCAATTTTTGGCTTAATGGTACAGTTAAGGAGAAGGTACATTGGTAATTGATGACTTTGGATTCACATTCATGAATGGGGAGGTGGGTGCAATGTGCGTTATGACCTTTTAAGAGGTGCGCACTTTTACTGCCACTGGTGTGGCAATGAGCATGTGTTGTATTGTATTTTCTCTAGCTAGTCTTGACGTAAAATCGCCTCATTGTGGATGCGGACGCATCCAAGCCTCAAGAGATTGAACAACTGAAGAACAAGTACCAGAGATAATATAAACCGATCTCTACATGATTTCTGTAATTTAGTGGTAACTAATTCTACAATATGACTCTAATTTTCTCAATATTTGGAAGTGGACTGTCCCTAGGTCTCGGAGGCTGAGTCATACTATGAGAAACTTGAATTTAAGTTTGGGGTTGATTTTATAAGGTCTAGCCTAGCATTCAGGAATAATTTGATCATGTAAAGACGAGTTACTTAGTGAGCAGATGAATGATAGATTTTAGAAGTAGTTTTATTAAAGTGAAAGATATAGTCTATTTAGAGCTTCTGCTATGCGGACAAAAGGAAGTTAAGAGCATATCTTACGCTAGACCTTCATCATATACATCGTACTTGTAATTTGAACCAACATGGTCGCTCCTTAAACCACGTTGTCCTTTTCCGTAAACCTTTTCTCTCGCCGTCAATCCCTCTATCTCGTGGTGGTCTGGATAAATACCACGCTTCCTCAGCTCAGGCACCAGCAGATCGACCACATCTTCGAAAGAACCAGGAGTAGTGACGTAGCCAATATTAAATCCATCAAGATCTGCCTCTTTGATCCACCGCTCTAACTCATCTGCTACAGTAACTGGAGAACCGATAGATACTGGTCCGAGCCCCCCGATGGATGCTTTTTCAGCAATGACGCGGGGTGTCCAGCGTGGGACGTCGGGGTTTGTGACGGTGAATTCGTCAAGGAGGGAACGTACACGGTTATCTTCTGTTGCATCCTTTGCGGACAAATCATAGTCGGGCGGATATTTGGACAGGTCTATTCCTGTCCACCCGGACACAAGGACAAGACCCCCAATTGTGGACACATACTTCTTGAGCTCAGCATACTTTTCGCGTGCCTCCTCATCCGTTCTCCCAAGTATCGGGGTAAAGGAAGCAAAAAACTTTATGGATTGTGGGTCTCGACCCTTCTCTACCGCTAATTTCCTAATTTTGTCTATTTTAGGACGGAGCACAAGGGGCGAATGTGATGATACAAATATTGCTTCGGCGTGCGTTGCAGCAAACTCTGAACCTGCAGAGGAGGTACCTGCTTGGAAAAGAAGGGGCGTGCGTTGGGGTGATGGATCGACTATGTGACGTGTCTCGAGGTTGAAGTATTTTCCGGTGTGTTTGATAGAGCGGATTTTCGCTGGGTCAATGTACTCATCTTCCTCTCTTTTCTCGGTGATAGCATCGTTTGCCCAGGAACCCTCCCAAAGTCTAATTCAATATTAGCAACAATGCAGACAGAAATTCCTCTCAATATCAGCGATCATGAATAAATGAGCAAGTTTGGAATTGGATTTCTGAGTATATATAAAAAGAAAGATTTCTTACTTGTATAGCACGCGAAGATACTCGTCCGCCTGCAAATACCTCTCATCGTGCTCTATGGGAGTCTCTAGTCCGATAGCCTTGAATGCAGCTTTCTTCCAACTCGTAACAATATTCCAGCCAAATCTACCTCCAGTCATATGATCCAACGTACTAAATCGCTTAGCGAGGAGGAAAGGAGGCTCGAAAGATGTTGATGCTGTGATGGCGAAGACCAGGTTCTTTGTGACAGCTGCCATAGCACTGATGGGCTGTGATTGGAGTTAGCTATATTATTTTGAAACTGAGAAGGAACATAAACGAACAATTACTGGGTCAGTCACAGGCCATTGTGCTGCACGTCGAATGCAATTGTCAAGACTGCCTTCGTAAGTGTCGTACCCGCCATATGTATCTGCGAGAAATAAAGCATTGATACCACCGCGCTCGAGGAGCTTAGCAAGATCAATCCAATAGTCCAACTTTCGCTTCTCTGCGGAACGATCCTTTGGATTCTATACACAGTCAATGTACTGGTGTGAAGCGATATAGGGAGATGACTTGCTTTCCATTGTCCAGGTGACAAGTGTCCCACTGTTGACATGTCAAAGGCATTGATGAGTATTTTCTTCCTCTGAGTTGCGTTAAACTCGCCGTTCGTCCCATTAGTATTGCTGGCGGTTGTTGGAGATTCACCCATAACTGCGATAATGTGTAATAAAAGTCACAAGAATAGGAAATCTTTAGCAGGTTGCATTGGGATACGTGAACCATGTTAAAGCTTTATATGTACAAACTAAGGCGCCAATCACAGGGTTGGAGGGCATTTTCACCCCCAATACTCCTCCTTGAGCCGATGTCGTTGCATTAAGGTGTGTTGCCATACAGGGTGCTGATGGCGCCATCTAGATAATGATACGGCGCAACCTTGTGAAACCGAATTTGCGATAATTGCGGGGCAGTATTGTAGAAGTGGATATAATATGGGGAGGATCTATTGGGAAAGAATGAGGTGCTAGATACCAGGTCGGCTTGATGGAATGAGGTTAAAAATATGTGTCGATCTTAGGACTCTCACTAACTATTTGTGAAAAAAGTTCTCAACTTGTCAAGTCCCCTTGACGTAAGACCTGGTAGTACAATCTTGACGATCTGGAACTGAAGTTGATGATTTAAACAGGTGTAAAGCTACAAAAAATTGCATGGTTCATAGAACTACACCGAAACTAACCACCATGTCTCTACTATATAATCATTCCAAATGCCTCCTTCCAAAATTCCGAATTACATTGTCGAAAAAATTCTTTTCTTCCCAGCTATAGCGTTGACCGCTGAGTGTCGGGGATTGATTTGTCGTTTGATACCTCAGATAGGGCCTCATTATCAGAAACCTCGACGCTACCGTGGCTCGGACGGCTTTTTGAACCTCTGTATAGGTGTTAGTGTACGATCAGAATCTGTGATGAAACATGGCCCATACTCATTTCTGCGCTTGACATAGTAGCTAATTATATGTGCCGTGATTATCAAGCAAACAGCATTTGCAAGGACAAATGGCCAACCCTTTTTGAATCTAGGGGCTTCAGTGGTCTTGAAGACGAGTAGCGGGGTCCAAGCAGTAGTAGACTGTGCCAAAAGGTTGGCGAAGACTAGAGCGACAGATCGCTCAGCCGGAGAGTAACTCAGTTGGCTATTGATCCACCCGTAGAGTACACTGGACATAGCAACTGCAGAATAAGTAGTCATGAATGCGAACCAGATTGCGCTTTCAGGGACATCCCAGATAGTAAGGACAATAAGTCCAATGATATTCCAGGTGTGAGAAACGGTAATCGCCCATGCAGGTCCCAATATGAGATCTGAAGCAAAGCAAATTCCGAGAGTATAAAAGATCCCAAGAGCGGGGGAAATGGCACCAAGTGAGTTGAGGTGTGCTGAAGAGTACCGCTTCAAACTCTTCAGCCACAGCAGGTAGCCTCCAGATGATGTGTTGATAGATCCATTCCAGAAGAAGATATCTAGCACTAGGAGTGCCCATACCTGGGGACTTTTGGCGACCTTAATGAAGGTATTTATCGTAACCTGGCCCGATACATTATGTCCAGCTCGTACTAGCCGAGATTTCGCGAGCTTTATATCTTCCTCGCCCATAACAATCTTGTTTGGCTTGTCCGGCGTTCCTGGAAGAACGAAGAATCCCAGGATTCCAACAGGTATTGTAATAATAGAACATATAATGTACATCCTGTATATAAATTATACGATCAGCCCATGCTCATAGCTTTAAGTATAGAGATCAATATTTTACGCTCTGCCACAGAGCATGCCAAACCTACTATTGAAGTAAGGTTCGGGCAGTAAACGCAGCAGAACTTGAAAATTATATCCCGAAAAGACTTACCAACGCCACCCTGCCAGTCCGTGGACCCCATCGAGTTTATAAGATGTTCCAGACTGGATGAGAGCTGCAGTGAGAGTGCCTAGTGTGAGTCCAACATAGAATACACCACCGCGGCGGCCGATCTCGTCCCCTCTGTACCAAGATCCTAATCTTTATAAGTCGGTGGTAAAGCTGAAACGATAATAACACTCACCGAAGATGAAATGTACAGCTGGGAAGAAAGCTGCTTCAAACCATCCTACAAGGAACCGGTAGGCAACCAGCTCGGCAAACGAATTCACACGGTATTGAAGCAGAGTGAAGAGACCCCAGAACACGTCTAAAAATGGAATCAAATAGTGCATAGGCACCCGAGTGAAAAGATACATGAACGGAATCTGCCCAAGTACTGCTCCGAGTACATACATAGTTTGCAGTCGGACGAGTTCATTTCCATTGAAGCCAAGATCCTCCTTGAGGCCTCCAACATAAGCATTGTCTGGATATAGTCAGTCTGAATACCATAATGTGAAAGTGTATTCTTACTTATGTTCGCTTGATCAATGTACTTGACCCAGTACGCGAGGAAAACGTACGGAACGATCAGGATATCTAACTTGGAGATGAGCTTTCGCTCTTCAGGAGTATCCTGCTTCTGGAACCATTGGATCTGGTACCACTTTCGTGTTTTCAGGACGGAAGACATTTCTGAGGGACAGCAACTCTGCTATTCGGGTAGGTGGTACAGTTTGTTTGTGGTCATCATGGCCCCTATGTATGCGAAAGCATATCTCCAAGTAATCATGCTAGTATCTCAGCCAAGTCACCAATGACCTCTTACTCCAGTAGCTTTGTTCTGACATAGTTCAACCAGTGGCCCGGGCCTGATTCGGACATATTTCCGTATTTTGGGTGATGCAAGAAAGCTCAAAATGACTGTCAACAAAACCCCCGCGTGGAAGTGTGGGCCCTGGAGAGAACAGGAGTCAGGTATCCGCCATGACATCCGATGTTAAGGTAATCAGGGGCCCAGCGTGGAAAACTTGGAGTGCTGTAATGGGCAGCGCGCCTGGAATTGTTCTGGTGGGATAGTGTCAATAGCGGGGCCAAAGACGTGATCAAGGTTGCAATGCAGGTCCATATTGACGAGATAGAGGCCCGATAACGGGATCCCGGCCGGAGATAGGCGGTTTTATACAGTGTACTTCTGGGACGGATCAATTGCTGGAATTTATATGATGTTGAAAAGCAGCAGACGTGAAAAGCAATTGTTGAGGGTTCAAGTGTTGCATCCGAACAGTGAATTCAGCCTGTCGTCCCACTAAACCTCAAACAGAATGGCATCACGTATAAATAAGGTTAGCGCGTCACCACTCTCCTCTCCAGCTCAACGCGTCACACAACTTTCCGCACACCTCGCACCCTCCGACAAAACAGAGCAAGCGAGTTCACACCCTGCCTTGACCATAAAATACCCAATCTCCAATCTGAAACTCGATCCAAACCACTGCATTGATGATATCCGCAACCTCAAGGTAGCCGTTGTCGGTGCAGGACTCAGTGGCATTAATGCGGGCATCTTGCTCCCCGCCAAAGTCCCGGGAATCAAGCTCACTATTTTCGAGAAGAACGCCGATGTGAGTGGGACCTGGCTTGAGAATACTTACCCTGGAGGTATGTGCAAATCGTGTCTTGAAGTCCAATCACTGTTGTTATATTGACAATCTGTTAGTGAGATGCGACATCCCCTCCCACGTCTACCAGTCCAGCTTCTCGCCGAATACCCAATGGTCTGAACAGTTTGCAAAAGGGTCTGAAATCCGAGACTACTGGCAATCGCGAGCAAAGAAATACGACGTCTACCGTTACCTCAGGCTCCGTCACCGCGTCGATGCAGCCTTATGGGACGATATTGAGTCACAATGGAATGTGACAGTACATAACCTCAATGAGACCAAGACCTCCGTGGAGAAGTTTGACTTTGTTATCTTTGCAATTGGTAGGTTCAATGCCTGGAAGTTTCCCGACTACCCAGGCATCGATGAATACAAAGGACACCTACGACATACTTCAAACTGGGACCCGACCTTTGACCCGACCGACAAGAAGGTTGCAGTAATAGGTAATGGTGCGAGCGGAATTCAGGTTGTACCTCATCTTCAATTGACAGCAAAACATGTCACCCACTTTATTCGCAATCCAACCTGGATTGCTACCTCGTGGGCTGGTGATGAGCGAACATTTGTACCTCAACCTGTAAGCATATCACCATATATTTAAGGTCTAAAGCCCCTAATCTTTAAAAGTTTTCTGAAGACCAGCGGGAAGCGTTCAATGACCCACAAACATACCTCGAGTTCAGAAAGAGGGAAGAGGATAAATATTGGAGGCGTTTCCGAGCCATGATCCGTGGCTCCGAAGAGAATGAGGGTATGAGGGAACAATTCATTGAAGTGATGAAGAAAAGAACAGCAAAAAAACCCGAGCTATTAAACGGATTAATACCTGATTTTGCACCTCACTGCCGTCGTCTCACACCCGGTCCGGGCTATCTAGAATCGCTCACCGAGAATAATGCCGAACTTGTCAAAATTCCCATCAAACGTTTCACACCCAGCGGGATCGAGACAGATGATGGTGTGAAACATGATTTCGACGCAATTTTCTGTGCCACCGGTGCAAACACGGACCTTGTCCCACCTTTTTCTGTAAAAGCAAGAGGCATAGATTTGAAAGAGGCATGGAAACCGGATGGGAAATATGGTTTCCCATACACATATCTGGGAGTTGCTACTCCAGGATTTCCAAATCTGTTCTTTCTCGCCGGACCTCATGCTACAGGCGCTTCTGGGACTGTACCACATGCGGTAGAAACCACACTCACCTTCTTTGCAAAAATACTTCGTAAGGTTTCATCGCAAGGTATCAAGACTATAACACCTAGGAAGGATGCAACGGATGACTTTGTGGACTACTGTGATGCCTTCTTTCCAACTACAGGTAATTTTATATTCCATTCACTATCGCTGCACTTCTAACCTTTCCCTCAGCCTTGACAGATAATTGCAGTTCCTGGAACAATGGCGGAGTCCCTGGGTCACGTATACATGGTTTGTGGCCCGGTTCCGCTTCTCACGTGACCTATGTGAAATCAAATCCTCGGTGGGAGGATTGGGACTACGAGAGAACCGACAACTCTGGTAACAGGTTTGCTTACTTCGGCAATGGTTGGACGAGAGGAGAGACACGAGAAGACTCCGACTTGACCTCTTATCTTAAAGCTCCTGGGCTTGAGGTTGATCTAAGAGATGTTCATGAGAGCTGGTGGGACATTCCGGGCGCAACGAAAAGAAACATCGTCTGATTTTAAATTTGGTATCGATTTTTATGTCACAGCAAATGTTTTCTCTCAATCATACTCAATCTTTCTACCAGGGTCAACATGACACAGTTTCGCCCATTATTTAGCATAGAATAGATGCCCGCTGACTTAACTGTCATCTGGACAGGAATCAATCATTTCAGATTTCCCGCTAATCACCAATGATGGAAGGAAGTGTTTGGGAAATCTAATGCCTCAAAACGCCGATGTTGTAGCCTGATGATAAATGCTGAGTGATATCTACGCAAGGATTTGAAGTCGAGTCATGCTACAGGTTCCTGACCATGTCGACATCCCTTTATTCATTCCCTCATTCTCGGTTGTCCGAGGTAGTCTCGTTTTGAAAATAAAACAAGTTGACATCCGCGTTTACGGAAAAAGTTGTTAAATTATAGGGCGGATGGCGTGCTACCACATGCTTATCACTCGGGCCATTTTCGTGCAGACTATTGAGCTATCCACCGACCGGACTGTATAACTATTTTGAGATATAGTTGTAGCCTTGTTTTATGATGGGTAGCAATGAATTCGTAGTGAGAATTTTATCCCAGGTCGTTTGTAAGAGGTAGTGTTTGTCGAGAAGGTATAAAATCGATAGATCCGCTTCACGATCATTTCAATCTGAATCCCACTGTTTGAATATATTCCCTCCATCAATCTCGAAAACATTGTGTATTAAGGGATCTTATTTGTTTTATTTTCCAACAATGGTTGACCTCGAAACATCTATTGAGTCGGGTAGCGACGTAGAAGAGAAAAGAGATCACCCAAGTATACTACATTCCCATCCAATACCCAATTAACCGAAGTTAACTTCTCACCTAGCAAAATGGTATCGTTCAACGTTCTATAACATGACTATACTGGGGCTGTGCAACTTTGCCGCCCCCGGAATCTGGGGAGCCATGAACTCGCTTGGAGCAGGCGGAGCTGCATCACCGCATCTCATCAACGCCGCTAACTCTTTGACTTTTTGTTTGATGGTTGTTTCATGCTTCTTTGGGAGTATACTTGTCAAGTATATTGGGATTAAGGGTGCCCTGATCTTTGGCACGTGAGTTATCCAACACTGGTCAACTAAGAAGTATAACTCCTAATTATTTTCAGACTTGGTTATGCACCTTATGCAGCTGGATTATACACTAACAATCGATTCGGTACCGAATGGTTCGTACTTTTTGGAGCAGCACTGTGTGGCATCTCAGCTGGTGTCTTTTGGATGGCCGAGGCCGCTATTGCCATCGCGTACCCCGAAAGCTGGAATAAGGGCAAGGCTCTCGGGTATTGGTTAACGTATCGTCTATCTGGTCAAATTCTCGGCGGTGCAATCAATCTAGGTTTGAACGCAGACCGGGACCAGGCTGGTAAGGTATCTTACACCGTCTTTCTGGTCTTCATCGCCCTCCAGTCAACCGGCCCGTTCGTAGGCTTTCTCTTGAATAGGCCGAGCAAAGTGCAGAGGAAGGATGGGAAGAAAGTTGAGCTCCAAATCTTAGAGAACCCATGGTTTGAGATCAAAGAGACAACAAGACTATTCTTCACTAAGAAATTCTTGCTTACGTTGCTTTGGATTGGACAAGCAGTGTTTGCAGAAGCGGTGTTCTTCACATATCTTTCTCGTAAGGCTCCCCACATTCATTCATATTCGCATCAATTCTAAGGATTGTAGTATGGTTCTCTGTCCGTGCCCGGGCCCTAGGATCTTTTGTCTCGGGCCTGGCGGCCGTAATATGCGGCAACCTTCTCGGAACCTACCTTGATCGCATCTCAATCCCTCTCCGAACTCGTACTCGCACATCATTCTTCTTCATCGCCATCATCCAAGGTGCATGGTGGGTCTGGGCCACTGTCCTTGTAACACGCTTCCGCCACACACGACCAACTTACGATTGGGCTTCCCACGGTTTTGGGCACTCTTTCGCAGTCTTCGTCCTCCTTACTGCAGGCTTCCAGATGAACTATCTCCTGCTATATTTCATCATCACTCATATAGCACAGGATGAGCCACAGATCATCCGATATGCTGCGTTACTTAGGGGCACGGAATCGGCGTGGCAGGCGTTGAGTTATGGGCTGAGCAGTCTCACTCTGTTTGCTGAGGTTGGAGGAGTTTATTTTAACTTCGCACTTTGGGCAGTTGCAATATGGCCTGCTTGGTTAGTTGTGCGGGAATTTGGAGGGAAGGAAGAGGTGAGGCTGAAAGAAGGTGAGGTTGAGGAATTGGAGGTAGTGGGACAATGAGTACGAGGATTGAGGAGAAGGAGGTCCAGATTTGACAATAGGGCAAGAATGGCGGAATGGTGGAATGAAATACAATGAAGATGTTGAAAATTTAGACTCATTCACGTTCTTTGCTTGAATAAACACCCAAGAGTTTTAATCCTAGACATTTCTGTCTAAAATCTTTAATTATTTAGATTCATAAAATCTCCAGAAGAACTGGACTTCATGTCTTATATTTTGTCTCTCGAAAAAGAAGGAGGATAGGTGTAGGCTGCAGTACATAGATAAATCTAGTTAATCTTATAAAAATGACAAAATGCACAAAAGGTTTCAGCCAGTCACTGCTCGCATTTATCTCATCTTAGCCTTGCAACTAATCTCCCACCACTAATTTCCCTCCGCCTCAATCGATTCAATCCCTCGTTAATTCCCTCAAGCCCATCGACAGTCCCCACAACATCAGGTGGTACCAACAAGCCTTCTACAAGTAGTCGCTCGCACCACATACTCAGTGCTTCTCCCACCTCCGGTATCTCATGAAATAGCTTGACAGGTATACTATGTAAAGCCACATTGCCCGGTATACCTACTTTTGGGACTCCAGTCAAACCCACAAGATGTGATATTGTTGCCTTCACCGGTTCCGATGGCGTAGATGGCGGTGTAGGCAGCTTTGACTTCTTGACTTCGTACTCCTGAGGGTCTTTGGGTAGCACAGCGGCAGTGTCTAAAGAGGACAATGCTCGGAGAAGATAGCCTGCGGATTCTTTACCCTGTGTGTCAAAGCCAAATCTTGCACTGTTTCCTGTCGCAGCGCGGATGATACCAATCGCACGTTCTGGATCATGATTATCGACCAACAAATCTGGACGTATTCTACCATGGTTTGAAAGTCGTAGACCGTGTTTCCTGCTGTCGACAACGGAGATAATTTTCAGGCCTGCAAGGCGAGCTAGCTGCTTCAAAATAAATGCGCAGGTGGAGCTACCTCCCCAGATTATGAGGAAATCCCCGGGTTGCGGGAATGAGTCTTCAGAAATGCCGTGGAGACATTCTTCCCGGATGTCGGAAGGGAGGCGGTCCGGATCGATTGAACGAAGGATTTTCAAGAGGTCGGGTCCATCGAGGATAGAGTCGAAGTTGACACCCATGCATATTCCTAGCGCGAGTACAGCGGCGACGAAGGCTACTCCTAGAATGGCACCAGATTCAGACGTAATATTCTTAGGGAGCCGGATGGTATTGAAGGAAGACGCGATGCTGTATTCTTGAAATGCGGCGCGACGGAGGTCGCGATAGTCTGTGGAAGGGACAATGACGAGGTCGCCAGCTCGAAGCCTGAAAGAGTCTTTTGGAGGTTGCAGTATGATGCCGACAAATTCTCGACCGGATATGTAGGGCAAAGTAGGTATACCGAAGTTGTAGTCGCTGGAATACAATATTAATATTGAAATCAAGGTTTTTGGGATGTTTCAAGTTGGGAACAAATACTCCCAACTTAGCTATTTAAATTGAGAATGGGGATATAAACTCGTTTTCTTCTTCAGAATTCAAGTTCATACATATTAAGGTATAATATGAAAGGTACATACGGTGATTTCCAATCAATTGGGTTCAATCCCACGACAATGACCTTGATCAAAAGCTCATCATCCCCTTGAGTTCTTGGAATTGGATAATCTGGCACCAAATTATATGGCTGGCAGATGGCGTGTAGTAAAAGCGCTGACTGTATCTCAAAAAGATCGATGTTTTCGGTAGAATGCTGGAACACATCTTGATATTGTTCGGCTCCTTCCCCGTCAACAGTATTGTTTTCCCGCGCACCAAGATAACTCCACCGACGCCATTTCAGCTTCCAAGGAATCATATTTCAAGACTTTTCACCAGCGCACACATGGAATTGATGTTGGGATGGTATTTTGAAAGCAAATAACACAGGGTTACTTTCAGCTCCGATATGAAGTCAAACAATAATCACCTATCTCCGAGACGAACAGTAATCGTCATCCACACCACCGCCTACCCGCGTGCTAAGGAATTACTATTTTCCAAGTGGATTCAACATGATAGGATTACCCAGACGGAAGGGAGGCATGGCGTGATAGTGGAGCATTGTGGCCAAAGATATGCCAAAAAAATTGAGATCACGGATGCTGATCCTTTCTCGAAGTAGTATAATAACGGGTAGGGTGCCGAATGATGGTGGGGTTTAAGATCTGTGAGGTTGAAAGTGTGCATTGCGTTTAAAACTGCAGGGAGCACATCATCCGCACTAATAATTCCCCTCTGACAAAATGGAAACGACTGTAACAAGAAACCGACATCGGACAGTTACTTAGCTTCTGTTATCCTTCAAAACCAGAAGGGGGTAGCACGACATCTACATACCAATTTACGACATCATGGCTTCTCAGAAAAAGTTGATTCTTAACGCATTTGTCGAGATGTGTACGTATGCACGTGACCTTCGCTCCATACATCCTACTCTTTATACCCATCTTAATTCGAATTGAGATGAACAGGCAGTGGGCATCAATCTCCTGGGCTTTGGCGACACCCTGATGACCGTTCTCATGAGTTCAATAATATCGAACATTGGATAGAATTGGCGAAGTTGCTCGAAGGCGCTAAGTTCCATGGCATCTTCATCGCTGATGTACTCGGTATGATAGATTATGTTCAAAAGAAAGCGATTAAGCTAAAGACCTTCGCTAGGGGGCTATGATATCTACCAAGGAAATCTAGACACTGCGATCCGAACAGGGGCACAGTGACCAGTCAACGAACCGCTTGCCGTGGTATCTGCAATGGCGGCAGCAACAAAAAGCATAGGGTTTGGTGTGACAGTATCTACCACATATGAGCAGCCATACCACCTTGCAAGGAGGCTCACAACAGTTGATCATTTGACAAATGGCAGGTAAGGGCAATACTGTTGTTTGAGATTTCGAAAGATAGAGCTAATTCGCATACCAGACTTGGGTGGAACGTCAGTGCTCATATACTTCAAGGAAGTGACTATACATTAACTTTAATCAGATAGTCACTAGTTATCTAGATTCAGCAGCGCGTAACATGGGCTTCAAAGAGCAGCTAGCAGTATGTCGCTCTACCTGCATGACCCCAGATAGGCAAATTAACTTTGTGCAGCATGACGAGAGATACGCACAGGCCGAGGAATACGTAAAGGTGGTCTACAAACTATTGGAGTCGTCCTGGAGAGATGATGCAGTGGCACTTGATCGTGAAAAGGGCATATACACTCACCCGGAGCGTGTGCGACAGATCAATCACAAAGGGAAGTACTTCTCAGTTCCCGGACCGCACATCTGTCAACCGAGTCCACAACGAACTCCTTTAATCCTTCAGGCTGGGACTTCAAAGGCTGGGAAAGCATTCGCTGCTCAAAATGCTGAAGCGATTTTTGTTTCTGCACATGCGCCGGCAGTTTGCGCCAAGAACATTGCGGAGATCAGGGAAATGGCCAAAACACAGTTTGGTCGTGATGGAAGCAGCATTAAAGTGCTCGCCTTGGTGACTCCAATATTGGGCCATACCGAGGAGGAGGCGCAGGCGAAGTTTTCAGAATATCGCAAATATGCCTCACACGAGGGAGCTTTGGCTTTGTTTGGTGGGTGGACTGGGATGGATCTCTCAAAATATGGTGATGATCAAGAGTTGAGAGAGGTGGAAAGCAACGCTGTGCGATCCACTGTCCAGGGGTATGCTCGGTTTTCACCTGTCACGTCCAAGTGGACGAAGCATACCATCGCAGAGCATGTCTCACTAGGTGGCAACGGGCCAATATTCGTTGGCACAGCAGCACAAGTCGCAGATAGCTTCCAAATTTGGGTCGATGAAGCTGGCGTGGACGGGTTCAACCTTGCAAGTCTAAACAATCTTATGAATTTTTCATATTGGCTGACCATTAATACAGGCTTACACAGTATTCCCGCAATCCTTTAAGGATATTATCGATCTTCTTATTCCTGAGCTGAGATCGCGAGGTCTATTTTGGGACGAGTATGCTGTCCCAGAAGGCACCTATCGGGAGAACTTCTATGAAAAGAAAGGACAGAAGGGTCCCTTGGAAGAGCATGTTGCATCAACATACCGGTGGAGGAGCGGTGTCGATGCCAATGACCATAAAATCCCAGAGTAGATCTAGGAGTATGAACTATTACACGGGCTTAAAGGAATACTTCATCGTCTAACTCTAGCGTCATACTCTGTTGTCGCTACACAGCCCTGGTCAAACCAGGTACATACTTACTTCCTTCATATCATGAAACTTGATGTCTTTTTCTTTGTATTGAACTATTCCAATCCTCTCAAACACAAGCGGAAATTCCTGAACCTCTTGTGGTAAACCAAAAAGATTCCCATCCATCCGTGCCAGAACTAATGCACGGTCATGGCCTCCATCTTCACAGTACTTTAACCAAAACACTGTACTTCCGACAAGCTTGCTAGAGCGCTGTACGCAATCCACGTGAAAAACCTGGGTGTGATTCTCTGCTTGCAAAATTCCTGTTTGTGTTGTACTACCACCATCTCTTATTTCCACAAACTTGACTTCGGTCACGAGGCCGGAAAGGAAGAGCCACCCTGCTGTCACTGCGCCGTATGGATTATGAGTCTTTGGGATAACCCCTGATTTCCGAACGTCGAATTCAACATAGTAGGTTGAGCTCTCGTTTCCCCGCGCAAGCCAATTCACGGCACGTCCAATGTTAGCCCAACTCCAGCTAGGAGCAATATAGCCAATATTGATGTTCAAGTCAGGCGCAGCCGCCTTCCACATCAGCGAGCGGAAGATGTCTTGTGTCCATACACCAGCGAAATAACGCCCTGTTCTAACTCGGTGCCATTTGCTTGCCAGTCCGGCGAGGGCTGGGAGCCAATCTGACATCCGAGTTATTGACTTCTCTGAGTAGTCAGTGACAAGAGCGCGCCAGTTCACGAGATTCAATGGATCCTCCAGATCTTTCCGAAATATGACCAGTTTTAACAGGTGGGCCAGTGGCGGGGTCTCTGAATCCATAGGGTCAAGCGTGGGCTCGGCAATGTCTTCGGTCTTTGAATGAGAAGCTGCATGGCGCCGTATTGGGAGCAGCCACTCTTCCGAAAAGTTTGACATGGCTCCGCACTCGCAATTTAGGGTTGTAAGACACTCAAATACAATCTCATCTTTGGTGAAATGCAACACCCTTGTGCCGAGTATCCTTTCTTGAAAACACCAGGCCCTTGTAAGAAGGGGATATCCAGCAATGGCCTTCGAGCCAAACAGATATCTCGAGTTGAGGTTAGCGTCTGTACCAGGTCCCCATGTAAAAGGGGCGTGGCTGCGTTCAGGTCTGACAAATATTTCAAAGCACTTTTGATTGTGGTCCACTCCGGTAATAGTGACATGTTCAGTCCTAGGAAAGAGAAGTCCGCCATCACCATCTACGGAAGCAGTAGCAGCAATTACCAATATTGCGTCATTGTAAATGCTCCCCATCTTTTCAGCCTCTATTTCCCAGTCTTTCAGATCGTCCTGGATGATGCATAAAGAGTCTATCCATATATACCGAATTCCCAGAGCTCTTGTCATATTTATGGCATCTTGAAAGGTTCTAGGGAGTTTTGTGAAGGGTATATTTTGTTTCCATAATTCGAGGGTAACCTTGGTTGAGACCAGATGCTGGCTTAATCCCCAGCAGTGTGAGAGTGCTACATAAGGCCCTACTAGAGGTAATCCGTTTTCTCCGGATTGTGAAATATGGATTCCAGTGTTATCCTCTGTTCCCACGTCAATCACTCGTTTTGGCAGCAGCCCCGGGAAGTCTTTCTCTGGTCCCATACAATCGGGATGGTTTGATCGACAGTCACCCAACCAACTTTTCACGATTCTAGTTACCTGACTGATATTTGGGTTCGCTTCAATATGACGAGTGACACCCCCCGGCCATGAGTTGCAATTTTCGGCTGGTTGCTCAAACTTCATTGAAGGTCCTATGGTAGGCCACGGACATGGCTGGCCTATCACTCGTCAGAATAGTTATACTCATTGTAGGTGCAAGAATGCTTGCCCGGTAAGGTATACAACTCGAAGCTAGTGACTCTTTCGCGGGAGACTTGAGTTTCTGAAGCGCCGAAAATATCGAAGCCGGCATCTTCATCACTATCCTCGTTGTCCTCAACTATGACTCTGTATAGCCAAACACGCAGTATATCTCCCCTGAAGAAAATGACATCAACCTCTAACCGTCGACTATGAATTGATATCTCTCCTTCACTTAGTTTTATTATCCCGGTGGTCAAGATTCTACAAGATGGACAGCCATTTTCAGCGCTTTCCGCCATATCCTGAAACGAAGCTGTAAATTGCCATGAAGTGTAATCTACACGCGAAATTCCTGCCCAAAACGGTATAGGCTCGTTATTTTCGACGCCGTTGAATTTTGCGTTCTGAGCGTTTTTGATACCAGATCCGTACTCGTGCATGAATATGTCTGAACGTGGGACGAGGGCATAGGTAGTGGCGGGAGAGAGATTACAGCATATCGAACAAAAGGTCGGGTCAGCCCGAAGATTTTTATTAAATTGCTGGGTGAGGTCTACAGGGTAGGGGAACTTGTGGAGAACTATATCTGGGTGAGGCATAATTGCGGGGAATGATGAAATGTAAGCCCAGGCTGAGTGCTTATAGATTCTAATTTTTACGCCAAGGTTTGGGGGAATCCTCTCTTAACCAGGGCTTCTCTTGGCATATACGTGGGTACAACCCTTCCTCCTCCATCCTTTTTCATATCTTTGTTTGCCTTGCAAAGTTATATGGGGACCTAGTTTATAATTTGTTACAGAGTAATCACTGGAAATGTATCGTTTCGCAAAGATATAAAGTACTCTCTATGGGTTCAAAACGTAGAAGAAACATACATGAAGTGTGTCCAAAATTTGGTAGAATTATTGAAAAGTGAATTCAGAGAAGCATTCCTCTTGAATTTTAAACGCCCCTAAAACAACTCTCACTGGGTGTTTTCAAGCAAAAGTTTGGTATGCTATAGTGATAGCAAAGGGGAGAGTTTGAAAAGAAGATTAAGCTGTAGTTGGAACAGCAGATGGAGAGGGGGGAAAGGGAAAGATGAATTGTGGATATAGGCATGAATAAAGTGGTCTAACAAAAAGAAAAGAATTAGCAATTTGTTCGAGCATAGTTAAAGTGATACCTCACATAATGCCTGCTTCTCTCGATTCTTGCAAGATATTGTGTTAAGTCAGCGGTTTGAGTCCTTCTAATGAAGTTAAACTGGTTTAATGCACACCGTGTCCTTCAAATAAAACAAACAGATAAAGTTAAAAACATACGCAAGTATGTGATGTATTGATATAGACACAAGGCGGTCTTTATAAACGTATACAAGAACTACTACTTCAGAATATTCAGTCCCCTCTTTTGATCCTTTCAGCAATAAAAAGCCATGGATATGACCGTGGCAAATTATTTAGTTGTCCTCGTCATCATCCTCGTCGTCAGCACCATCTTCTGCCTCAGCCTCTTCATCAGCACCATCCTCTGCGTCGGCCTCTTCATCAGCAGCATCCTCCGCATCGGCTTCCTCATCATCAGCAGCATCCTCTTCATCAACGGCAGCATTGCCCTTGGTAGCTTTTGCGCCAGTGGCAGCTGTGGCCCCCGCACCAGCAGCTACAGCACCTCCTCCAGAAATGGTAGCATCGAAGGGAAGTGCCGTGCTGGGTTGGCCAGCAGCTGCGACATCAAGAGCAATGTTGTTATTAAGCTTTTTGGTCTCCTCGGCGAGTTTCGCAGCGGTATCTTCTCCCTGGGCAGCCTTTGCCTCAAGCTCGATCTTGGTAGCCATAAGCTTCAGGACCTTGTTCTTTATCTTTCCGTTCTAAGGTTGTGGGTCAGTCTAACTTCAATACAAATACTAGTGGTAATTGGTAGCCGGAACATACCTGAACAGCCTCATCATCGCCAGCCTCGAGGGCGACATTGAAAGCATCGGTTTCGGCATCGTTTGCGACGTCGTTGACGGCGCCGAGGAACTTAATATCGGCAGGGTCGACATTGGCCAAGTCGTTCAAGTCCAAAGCAGAGAAAACAGCCAAGGCCTCGGCCTCAGCATTTCCAGCTGTACCGCCAGAAATGGAGATGGCATTGTAGGTCGTATCGGCAAGGACAGGGGCACGCTTGCTCAAGGAACGTTTCTGAGTAGGGAGAGCGACAGATACAGCCGCGAAGGCAAGGACAGTGGCGGTAGAGAAACGCATTGTGATATGGGTTCAAAGAGGTTGTTTATAAGGAACCGATTATAGGTATGCGTTAAGGAATGGAAACAGCCCGGCTGTAAAATGAAGGTGGTGTAATGAAGGGATAAACACAGCGTCAAGCCGGAGAAAGAACAGAAGAGAAAGGTAGTGAAGATGAGACGAGATGCTGAAGGATAAGAACACACATATGGGCCGGCTTCTGCGGCGCTCTTATAGCGAACGTGGTGATCTACTTGACGATTCCACTTCGAGAATGAGCTATTTTCTCTGGCTCGTCCCCCTTCCAAGGCTTTCTCCCAGACAGGAACGATTCACTAGACTCTATGCAATGATGTTTTTTGGCGGTTGACAGGGGTTCAATAAGCACACCTCCGCGCCTAATTTCGCGTGAATGTGCTGCTATTGACATTTTGTGTGGTGGAATCGAGAACGATCGTCCTTGGCTACGTTAACGTGTATAACAACCTGGGGCACATGGTCCTTGAAACCCATCCTCCGATGAGGCTCCGAGTAGGGGGCGGGATGTCGTGATGTCGAACCACGAGGCTGTCACGGACAAGCCCTTGGCGGAGAGCTTGGCCGGGAACCTAGCGTGTTAGAGATGAGGCGGTAAGGGAGAAATCCGCTCGAACAGGAGATGCGCTCTTGGCAACACCTCCCAAAGGTGTCAGCCAAGTGTTTGATGCCTGGAGGACGTGTGTGAACCATCTTGGCGTTCTTGTTATGAAGTCGCAAGGCGCTAAGAAGCAATTCCAAGCGACGGTACCGAGGCCTTGTCCATCCCTAACAAAATCGTACCCATGAAGAGCACTTCGCATGTGTCTAGAGTACCAATGCATTTATTAGAGTTTTATTGGCATAAATACTCAGACAGCCCACTGCGATTCATACGATGCAAATCCCATTTCGCTTTTCACTGAAATACTTGTCTTATCTGGACCGAAGACAATCACTCTAGCAACACTCTTCGCCCATCTAATTTTCGTGGTGGAAGAACCTAGAGTTTCAGGGCTACAGCGTCAATACAAATCGGTGGTGAGATTCAGGTGGTGAATTCAGCCAAACAATTCTTGATTATATACTTGCTCTAATAAAATGCTTTGGGATGCCAGGGATTTGAGGCATTCCCGGGGCGTGTTTTGCGAAGTTCGAGGCTCCTGCTACAAATACCATTGAGAAATGAAGCAAACGTGTCTGTGCTATGAAAAGGCTGTCGCTTCTCCTGGTAACCTGAAGTCTGTTATTCAGGTATTCAAGAAGTTGTAGACATCTCTGTGGGACAGCAATGGTAGGCAACGATTGAATTTAACAAACCTTATACAATTTTTGCCTCTTTTCCATGCTATCCCCAATCTGTTGTGTAGAAAACGAAAAGCCCACACGCCTTCAATGGGGAAAAACATTTCCTTACCCCTTGTCCAAATGGTTTGTAAATTACCTTGATTTCCCTCGATATGAATTGAAAGATGGGCATGATGCGAAAATATCAGTCTATTGGTGGATCTTTGGGGACAATTATGTGAGCTAAGCAATTCAATATCATTGCATCCCCGAAAATACGACCATGTAGTCAGAACACTAAGTCGAAGAATAAATGCTCTATAGAACTTCCACAGTAACCATGGGTGTAGTAATTGGGGGAGCCTCGAGATTGTTGGAGGGGCCAGGCCTTGTGTGAATGGAAAGGCAATCTGCAGACTTCGTGAATGTTTTTCCAATCGTACTTTCTTCCTCGGGTGTCTTTTCTGTATTCGCTGCGCAAGATTACAATTTGTAGAGAAACAAGCTGATCGTGCAATCAGACATTTTTGCAAAACTCCTTCAGGAAATATCACGCTGGAAATTATGCTAGGCGCAATAAGATTTTCGCCAAACTGATGATGTATACTCTATTGGCGTTGTTGATCTCTCGAAATTGTTTCTTCACTCAATTACTATAACTAAAGCCATATGGGATTCCACCTACTTGTTGATATTGATGATAGAAACTGTCACTATGAAACCTCAAATAAAAATACAATTGAAGACCAAGAAAGATGAAGCACTTACTTCACACGGATTAATAATGTCTTAGAGAATAACAGTGATACACCCTAGAGTCATGAACCCTTTCTGAGTCCGCTTTAATGTATCATTTTAGAATTTTTTAATATATAAGTAGATGACGAATCCAAACAAACGTATCTAGATTGAAATGGCGAGAAAACAACATTCATAACTCGATTCTTCAACCTCGACGATAAGAATTGTCCAACAAGAGTACACACACGCCATTTTTTGTAGTTGTGCACATACAATCCTCAAGAGAATAAAAACCTGTCCTAGAATCATTGCAATAGTATACATGTATGTATTTGTGATTCCACTTGAATACGTGCAGGTAAGACATTCGGGTCCCTCAGCTCAATAGGACAACTTAGTTTAGTTGACATTGTTTTCAGTCGCGGTGGCAGCTGTGTCGGCGGCATGATAGATGATGTGCTAAATTAAAACCTTGTTGCTCGCATTCAAATCGCCATGAGCGGCTTGTCATCGTATCCTATCATTCATATACCGGTAAGACTTGGTTTTGGTTATGCATGAGTGCACAGATTTATTTTCCTTGTTATACAATCATCATTTATCTCAACTTGAGTGCATTACGATAGCACAGGAAATATCCCATCGTGTATTATCGCCAATTCCGGGCCCTCCCCACATACAAATCAAATGGAATTGCCCCCAAGCCCTACAGGAGACTAGAATATCTACGAAATATTGATCAAGGCTTTGTGAAGACACGAAAATTCAATGAACAATATGTGTACCGATATAGCGAAAAGCTTAGTCTAACGCTACTGATGCAAGGACAACACTCTAATAAACTCAAATGATAAGGTAGGAGCAGCAGCTGTACATAATGAAGGCAGCGCCTCTGTTTTACTAAGATCGTATTCCACTTGAAGTGGCACAGTATGATGCGGCGTTTTTCCAGGCATCCCTTGGAAAATCCAACTGTCTCATTGATAAATGTACGGATCCGGAAGGTTTTGGCAAGTAACGGATTCTGCTTGGCAGGCACGTTCCTGATTTTGTTTTTCCGACAAAAGAATAATGAGCTCCATCGCGATCAGCCGTATTCCTGAATGCGAAATACCTAAAAATCGTCCAGCGCCAAGACCTCAGCTGAACGTTGGGCAAGTTACGGTGGCGTCGCTCTTCGTTACCTGTCCAATCAAGGAGAATGTGTCCCATCCACAGTACCGATTTGGCTCAATTTGGGCGGATGAGGAAATTTGTGGTTGAGATAGACGAAGTTCATTCGATGGGCTGGTAGTAGTTGCATGAGGCTCGCCCCAATCGCCCGGAGAGCAAACACTGGTCAACCCACAGTCTTGCCCTTTTTTCTTGGCTCCAAGCTGAATGCTTAAGGCCACTGTGCCCCCTTTGCTCAGTTTTCTTCAACCTTTCTGATCTTTTTTCACCTAGTTTCCTGTCGCTCTTTCTGCACTCTTCTAGCCAAGATGCGCTTCAAATTCTTTCTAGCTGTTGCGGCATCGCTTGGAGCGTCGGTGGCGGAAGACGTCTACCTCGGATTCAATTCTGGAGCTACAACAGACAGCAAAACAGCAAAAAAACAAGCTGACTTCGAAAAAGAGTTCAAAACCGCACAAGGCCTGAAAAACTCGCCCGGACTCTTCAACAGCATTCGCCTCTACACAAATATCCAAGCCGAGACGAAGGACACCCCAATCGAAGCCTTCCAAGCCGCAATCAACACCAAAACAAAACTCCTCCTCGGAATCTGGTGTTCAGGTACCAAATCGATCGACAATGAGTTGAACGCCTTAACAAAAGCAATCGACCAGTACGGTAAAAATTTCACTGACCTCGTTGTTGGTATATCTGTCGGAAGTGAGGACATGTATCGTGTATCTTCCTCGGGAATCAAGAACAAAGCCGGCCTAGGTCAGAGCGCGGACACAATCATCGGGTTTATCAAGAACGTCCGCGACAAGATCAAGGGCACCTCTCTCCAGAAAGTCCCCGTCGGACATGTTGATACCTGGACCGCATGGGTCAACGAGTCCAACAAGAAGGTCATTCAAGAGGTGGACTTTCTAGGAACGAATCTCTTCCCATACTACGAAGATGATAAAGGGAACGCAATCACCAATGCCACAAATCTTTTCCAGTATGCCCTTACTAGCACCGAGAAGGTCGCAGGAAAGAAGCCTGTTTGGGTGACTGAGACAGGATGGCCAGTATCCGGCCCCGACTTTGGGCAGGCCAAAGCGACATTGGACAACGCAAAGAGCTATTGGAATGATGTTGGCTGCTCTTTATTCGGCCGGAAGAACGTGTGGTGGTATGTCTTGCGGGACTCTAATCCTGACAACAAAGCGAAATTTGCCGTGACGAGCGATCTTTCGACCACACCAAATTACAACCTTACGTGTCCCGCGAACTCGGGGGCTCCAGCTTCGATAAACAACAATACAACATCCGGTGCGAGCGCTACCTCGATTCCATTCTTAAGCACAAGTGCGATGGTTCTATCAACGGCTTTCGCCTTTGCTGCGTGGCTGGTATGAAATATGGAGAATGTATTTAGTTTTGGGGAGTTTTTTGGACTCCAAAGGAGTTCTGGAACTAGCTGGGCGGACATCCTAGGAATTTTCCCTAGGCTTCATATCTCCTTCCTACCTGTAATTAGAATTTATCTTCAAGTTGCCTATTCTTCGAGGGAAATGTGTATTCGGTGGGCTTATCCAGGTCCCTTAGCAACTTAGTTTCTAATTATGCAGTTGAATATGACTGAGGTTTGAATTAAAAATCGCTGCTGGCAATAAGGAAAAGGCAACACGCTCGCCTCTGCCTCGTCAGAATAAACTGAATATCCATGTTGAGCATCAAGTACAGGATTCCTATCTCCACCTGCCCAATCGAGCATTTTTAGTGCTTCGGCTTGATGATCTACGTAAGTTTTGCGGTAGCTAGCTGGAATTGGAATAGTCTTTGAATTATTTCCCAGTAGGAACCTGGAATCTAGTATTATTATTATTTTTAGAAAATTAGCATCATGGGCTTGCTTCCCTTCCTTCAAGTAAGCATCCGAAGCGTTTTTTGAACGTTGTTTTGTACATCCAGCATCCCCCACCCTTAGAGCACACTCTATCAGGGATCACCCGTCATTCACGATTATGTTCTGGTCTGGCGTATGCAATGAGGGTCTTAAATCCCACACAATATCCTTGTACTAGAAATAGAGTCTCCAATATCTAAGGTAGTTCCATTTCATGGAGAAAATCATATTCATTTGGTCCAAGCTGGGGAATCTGATGAGATCTGTCCGTGGCCAGACCTACTTCATTTTATATGGCATCATTTTGAATAATATTCCGGAGAGTTTCTAGGTCCTCGTGGTTACAGAAACATAGTGTAGATTGCGAGATGGCTTCGAAAACTACCTTAGACAGACTTAGGGTAAAGGATTCAGCTATAAGAAAACGATTATCTCCCACAGTAATAGCTTAGTAGCTGTTGAAATAGTCGCCACAGAGATAGTAAGGTTCCGAGTAGACCCAGATAAGGGGTTTACTGGTGTCGTACGCATTGGAGATTGATCCTAAACAAATCGTTGCGAGAAAAGGTAGTACAAGGAGACGAGAGCTACTTCCCGGAACCGACTATGCTTTGAGAGTTGCGCTTGTGTTCAGCGGTATAAAGCCGAATATATAGAATGTAATAGAAGTACAGTTGCTGCATGATCGGGGTTGGCACTAGGATTGTGGTGTGGAAATGAGGCTGTCACCATAAGCCTACCTCGGAAATCCAGTTGAATATTCTGGAGTTAATCTGAGACCATGGACGAAAAGAATTGAGGCATTTTCAATAAATAAAACGCGGATTTGGCATCACGATAGTGAGACTGTAGAAAGCTCAGTTAAAGCTTCGCCCGAGGAGCAAACGTTGATCCCTGCCCACCTCCCAGGATCTGGACCACCTCATCCACCTTCTTCAAGGCCCATTCGCATCCTTCATCTGATACAAGCCATCTTATACCCTCCTCTTCACCCGCCTCTGGTTCGCTCTTCCATGAGCCATCATCCCATGCTTTCCTTAACCCAAAAATATGGCTTAGTACCTGCGGGCCTACACCTTGCTGCGCTCTTAAGCATGCAACCGCCACAAGACTAGTTGTAATTCTTCCTACATTCGCACCAGTTGAGCGAGGCGGGTCGGTGAAGAGCGCGCCGTACTCGCCGCTGATGATAAAGACGGGGAGGTCAGGGTGCGCATCTGCCAGCTTGTTCTCCAGCTTGTTCTCGAGTGGGCGGTATATGGAGTCCCAGAGTACGCGACCGCGCGAGTTTATTGACTCAATATTGGAGGGGGTGGGGTATCGCGTGGGCTCAGTAGAGAGGGAGGAGACGATCGAGGGCGGGAGGGAGGAGCGGAAGGCATTGAGCATATTAATTGTTCGTGGGACCTGTGGCAGAGAATTAGTGCAAATGATTTGAGATTTCTATAGGGGCATCCCTACGCCATTGAAACCTATGCATTTGAGCCCGACTTCGCGCATGAGCTCTGCTATCGCTACCCCTTCACTTGCTGATTTCGACGCACTGGCAGAATTGAAAAGGGCGACCATAGAGTCTGGGGAATTCATGGTCATAGTGACGGCTGTGGATAGGGCTAACCATGATGGCCGCCCTAATTTGTGTGCAGATGCCTCCAGTTCAATCTTCTTGTATAGCGACTCGATGTTGCGCGGTGCTGGAATGGGGCCTGGACGAGCGTGTGAGGCATTGATAAGGGCTTTCAAGCTGGAGGATAACCTCGACATGTCGAAATTCTAAGTCGCGATACTATTAAAGAGACCCTAATGTAGTAGCTATCGAAAAAGATGGGGGGCCACGTCGGAACACACTTGGGAACTAGGCGCTGGAGAGGAAGAAAAGGCGCTGAGCGATTAGATCATGTAGACACACACTCGGTGAATAATGGAAAGCGAGAGACAAAAAACAACAGGTTGGTGGATATCGGCTAGAAGTGTGGATGGATGTGGAGCTGTCAATGGTGAAGGATAATGAGTACTGTGGGGGGTAAGTTGCCGAGGTGTGTGATTTAATTCCGCACTAACGGAACCACCGCCGACAGGGAGAATTCAACACAACGACAGTTAGAAGCACGTTGAAGTGAATCTAAGCGGCAGAAAACACTCTAAAGAAGCAACGGGCCAAGAATTGTAGTTAATTCAGACAAGCATTGAGCCCACTGATGAAGGAGGCTTGAGCTAGGCGCTAAACCTATTGTAAAATGCCAAGAAATCATTCCGACGTCGGACTAGTTCAGGGATTTCATCACGTGTCGGTAGGTTGACCTGACTTTAGCGTCGGTTGACCTGGCTTGAGTGTTGGGTGACTTGACTTCATCATTGGTTGACCTGAAAATTGGCTAGCACCATGCCCTAACGCATTCTATTATACGAAGACAAGCAAGATTAGACTACAAGCGTGTTTAAAACGTGTTCCTTCTAGGATCAATCTTTCTTTTTCTCTCTCTCTCTTTCTCTCTCTCTTTGATATTAAAACCTACGCCACTCCTTAAATGCAAAATCGTAGTAGAGAGAAAGAGGAAAGGAGTTATATACAGAAGCTGACGAATATATATTATTTTAATTTTCATGTTTACAACATCTCCCAAAGTTGTTTCTGTAATTCCGTTAGGGACTTACTTTTACATGTTCGGGCCAAGTATTTATCCAGTGTCAGCCTGACCTGACCTGAGAAATTGCGCGGCGTTGCTGTTCTACGTATAGTCAGGCCAGCGACGCAAAGTTCAGGACAGTTTAAGGGACAGCCTGTTTCATCACTATCACGCATCTACCATGGAAATTTTCCAACTCTCGCCTTTATCCACATAATATGTTTCTCGGCAGCCACTTTGAGCATCCAATGAGCGAGCATTACCTGGCGATAACTTGACCTCGGATTCTACACATACCTAAAAGAAGACAGTAGCAACAATGAGACCTAACCAAACCCTGTCAACATAACTGTATCTGTCTGTGTCTTTATCCTGAGACGGGTATTGATGTTATATTGCCTGCATGTTTTGTGTCTGCGCTTCCTTTCCAACCTAACAATAGAGACAGATATGAAATCTCCATTGTCAAAACTGTTGCTGTTTTCAATTGCTAGATTTTACCCTGAAAGGAACTCTTCCTCATTTCACTTGCATGTCAATCCGTCGTGTCTCTCACAACAGCTACCAAAGTCAACAGGCTAATCTGCTAATCAACCACTGGAGATATCCATTGTGGCTTCCAACCATGAGACCTCGATTATATACTCTTTTAGGTTATATTAGGCGAGGTGGCAAAATGTAAGCACAACGTTGTTTATCAAAGGTAGCTTTTATTCTTTCTGAGCTATGCGTCTGGCGCATGGACTGAGATAGGGAGGTTATTTGAGTTGACTTTGGTCTATGAACACTCACAAAAGGTCCTCTCCATGCTCTTCAGTCACACTTTCTAGGTTGCATCCAGAAAAAATACCCTAGAATTTCAGGGCTATTCGATGGAATCTATCTTCGAGCCAAATATCACTTGGATTTCTCATCTAAACTCATGCTGACATCTTTCAAGGTTCATCTCTCCAGTAAGCTGACCAGTTGATTGTGATATCCTATCGAAAGTTGATACATTCCTTAGGACATGTAATGGAATTTGTGATCTCCTCTCTGGTTGACTGGAATTCCCTGTATGCCTAACTACCGTCGAGTTCGCCGACGCACGTCGCAAGCGTAGTACAACAATTGCCATTCCCCATATAAACCCTTGCTAATACCAATAAGGTGCTCTCACAAGCGTATTGGGCACATACTTAAACATGTCCACTAGGGGTTTGATCATGTAAGTTGATGGTGATTAATGGCTGTGTTGCGATCAGGGTATTTGTGAAGGATAATGGATTGCAACGAAAGGAAGAGCATATGAAACCATAAATGAAGGTTAGAGAATGCGATGCAACGTCGGGCGAGAAGAGTAATATCGTGTGTGGACCAGTGAATAGCATCAAATGCTGGGTAGCGAACCTACCGAGGGGTGTTTCTTCTACCTGCTACAAGGGTTAAGATTGGATGCAAGGCACGAAAATCGGGCAAAGCAAGTAAAAGACAGATTAAAAAACAAGTCTCATCATACCAAGAGCTGGCAGTGCTGTTCGCAGCACGAACAGCTACTTCTGTGCATTCTCGAAGAGTATTCGCACACGTGATGCCACCCCGGATGTTACAACACGATCCGGACTTGCAATCTCGAATTAATGAATTCACCCGGGTGAGGCTCCAACACCTTACATCCCACGTACTTTATTCTCAGTTACTTCAACGTTACCACACGCAAGACCTACTTCGCCTGGTCGCTCATAATGCCACCATAATATACGTATACGCAATCGTGCTACTTTGGGCTGCAGAAAAGAAACGCCACAATTCTTAATATGGTACTTTCGGTCCATCATACGGATCCCCCACAGTATGATCTAGAAATATTCAACATCACGACGGATCTAGAACAAATATGGACCTAGATCCCTGCGTTTGCTTTGGAAAATGTCCGCTGCCAACCAGCAGCCGCATAATCGCCAAACGTGGCGTCCATGCAACCGACCCTTGCACGTATTAATATACGGAAAGATCGAAAGTCTTTCTCCATAGTATTAGAAGTCGTCAGGCACGGCAAAAGAAATTCTGCCTCGGGACGCGACAAGATGCGCTATTCCTTAAGATCTATTCAGCCGCCTGCCTTTGTTCAGTGTTCCGTTGTGTTCAAGACTTACCTCCTGGGATACTTTGTCTTGGAACATCGGCATGAGATAATACCCCGATTCCTCCTCCCTTCCCAGCTTCTAGAACGCCTGCAGATTAGAGGCGTCAGCCATTCGCTCCTTCGTTATGCGACCTCTCCTCTCCTCCGTTGTCCTCTCAGTGGCACTGCTATCAGCCCCATCGCAATCGAGGACGTTGTTCGACTATGAACAGGTTCAACTAACAAGGGAATACATCGCATCGTTGTCAGCGGAAGATGCCGCGCTTTTCGGGTTCGGAAATGATGCAAGTGAGTTGTTCACGGAAGCGGCAGTGAACACGACAACTCCTCGTTGTCGATATGGTCCCGGGGATGGAAAATGGCCCTCGGACAAAGCGTGGACGAAAATGTCCACAAAATTGAGCTCGGCCGCTGCACTCATTAAAGCTGTGCCTCAATCTTCTGTGTGCTACGGCACCACGAAAAACGATGCGCAATGCCAGGCTTTAACAAAGAATTGGAGTAGCTCGTACACGCACATTGATGACCCGACAGAGATACTGTCGCCAATATACCAAGGCTTGACTTGCATACCGCCTACCATATACGATACTGGCAATTGTACATTAGGCGGTTACCCCTCCTACGTCATCAAAGCGTCGACTGTCTTGGATCTACAGCTTGGCATCAACTTTGCGCGTAACGATGGAGTGCGTTTGGTCATCAAGAATACGGGTCATGATTTCGCAGGGAAATCCACTGGTTTTGGATCGCTGAGTCTGTGGACGCACGGACTGAAAGACATATTGTTCACGGCCAACTACGTTGACCCATCCGGATATACGGGACCAGCGATCAAAGCTGGAGCTGGTGTTCAAGCGTTCGAATTGTACAAAGCAGCCAGTGCTAATGGCGTGATAGTTGTCGCTGGTGAAGGCCAGGTATGTCATTTCATCACGAAATGAGATTCTTCTAGCTAACTTTCACGAAGACGGTGGGTGTGATGGGAGGTTACATTCAAGGAGGTGGACATTCGCCGCTCAGCTCCATATACGGCATGGCCGCAGACAATGTACTCAGCTTCGAATTGATCACGCCGATTGGCGAGTTTGTCACAGCAGACGCCGTCACCAATCCGGATCTTTTCTGGGCTCTCCGCGGTGGAGGTGGGGGTTCATTTGGTGTTGTGACATCAGTGACTGTGAAGGCATACAAAGACATGCCCATTACAACAGCCACGTGGACGCTGGATAGCTCTAAAATCGGCAAAGACAGGCTGTACGCTGCCGCCAAAGCTTTTATCGACAACTCGCCCAAGTACGCCGACGACGGCGCTACTTATAGCTACTGGAACCTTGGCCCCTCTGCTGATGGAAAGAACGTTGCATTCACTATGCAGCCTTTCTTCGCGCCCAACAAGACGGCTGCACAAACCACTGCGCTTCTATCGTCGTTCCAAACTAAACTTACCTCCTTGAATGTTCCATTCTCCCCCAAGATCACCGAGTACAAAGGCTTCTACGCCGCGTGGCAAGCCGAGTTCCCACTTGAACCCCAATCAGACTTACAAACCGCATTTGGCTCTCGGCTCTTCCCGCGCTCAAACTTTGCTTCGGAAACGGGCAGAAATCTGACGTTCCAAGCATTCAAGGATACTGTCGAGGCAGGACAGATGATCATCGGGTTTACCTTGGCGCCCACCCTCGCCCGTGGTGGAAATGCAGACAACGCCGTAAACCCAGCTTGGCGGTCCGCCGTGATCCACGCCATTACGGGTCGACGCTGGACCCTCCCTTCTACCGTGTCCACCATCCTTGACGCTCGCAAGTCCTTTACCAATGGCACGATGAAGAAATGGCGTGACGTGACGCCCGGCTCAGGGTCATATCTCAACGAAGCAGATCGGTTAGAACCGAACTGGCAGCAGAGTTTCTGGGGAGATAAGTACGCACGGTTGTTGCAGATTAAACAGGATACGGACCCGAAGACGATATTTTGGGCGGTGAATAGTGTGGGTAGTGAGGGTTGGGTGGTTGAGAGCGTGGATGGGTTGCCAAATGAGAATGGAAAGCTGTGCAAGGTCAACGGGACGACGGCAGCAGTAGCGCCGGCGAGGATGTTAAAAGCATTTTGAGAGAGGGGCATGCATTTATTAGAGTATCTGTCAATTCGACTTAGACGTTTCCATTCAAGTTTGGAATATTAGAGAAAGTTCTAGGATGGCTGTAGAGTATTTGCGAGGGCAATGTCGCAGACATATTACTTATATATAAGCGCTCATTATGTGCTACGAATTAACTCGTCTCACATCCGTCTCTCCGCTCTCGAACTTGTTTCACGCCAAATATGTATAGAAGAGTTCACTTTTGTGTTTGAGGACTATGTTAGATTACAAAGGAAGTATGCATGTAACGGTATATGGGATTGCCTGTCGAACACAGAGTCCAGCGATTAGGGAATACATCAGCCCTTGTTCAGACCGCCCGCCGCAATACCGAAGGTTCATTCCTGATCCACAAGTCCTCTTCCTTCAGCCCTAATTACCCTCCCCCTCATCATCACTGCCAACCAACTCCTCCATCTTGGCCTCCAAATCCTCATTTCTATGTTTGAAGTCCGTAATAAGCTGTCTGAGCTTCAAGTTCGCATCCTGCAACTCAAGGATTCTCGCCCGAGCGCGTGCCATTAACATTTGTACGCGTTCACGTCGGAGGCGCGTGTGTCGTATGGTGGGAGTCATGATCCAGCAGAAGAGGATGCCCGCGGTGATGACGGCGAGAGAGAAGAGAGGGGATATGCCGATTTTGGTGAAGAGCATAATGAAGAACGCTAATGTTAGAAAGAAGAAGAGGAGTGAGGCCGTGCCAGGCTCGAGTTGGGGTAGAGTGATCATGGTGTGGTTGTCAAAGTGGCGTGGTTATTAGAGTCTGAGATGGTATATTTGCGGTGAATGGGACAGGTGGTGGTTGTTGTTGTAGTGGTGCAAGATAGGAAGGTTGTGGAAAGATATACTAGCGCGGACAAGTGCAAGGTGGTTTAGAAAAGAATAAAATGGCTTGGAGGTCGACCAGGTGGTGAAGTGAAAGAGGGAGCATTGATTGACAGAGACTGCGTTAACTGTAGCCTAGATAAAGGGCAATCATAGTGGTAGGTTTTGCTATTTTGAGGAAGAGTTGAGCTATTGGTGTATGATTTTGATAGGACTGCTAGGGGTGAATATACCGGTACGGGCTGAAGAGCCTCGCTTCTTGCTGCACAAGCAGCGTAACACAATATAACAGGCTTACGTCGTACTGCAGATGATGAGCAGGATGAACGAGTGTTTGTCGCTTTGGAGGAAGGGTGGCAGTGAGTGGCAGGAAGATGGACACTCGGGCCATTGCACTGTCACGTGATGTCTGTGCTAGTTCGCGTTCTCATACCGGTATGTATACTCGGGGACCACCACGCGTACTATGTACATCCCTCTCAGCAAGAACGATGAACTGTGAATCGGGCGGAACAGCCGGATAGACGCAGGTCCGTCAAGAGGAGACATGGCGACAAACAACTCTCCTATGATCACCCCCCGCACTGGCGGCTCCTTGGGCCTGCTGGATTGAACGAGGTTCCCAGGTTCCAGGGCTACTCTTTGCCAGTCGCATCAGGACTAGGCCGCAATAGGACGGTAATTACACAGCATTCTTGGGTCCAAGAAGACGCCTCGGGGGCCCTGGTAGCTGGGAGCGGCAGATATTGGCACTTGGACCGCCTTCCCCCTTAGGCGGCCTTGTCCGCCCTCTCAGCATAAACGAGGTGACACGTGACGCACTGGCGGAGAGGCTGTGGCAGGCTCCGATCCCGACAATCCTATGCTTCGTCTGTGGCCAGCGTCAAGTCGGGATCCTGGGACGTGGAGGGCGAGGGTTCGTGTTCCTGCCCAGAAACCTTATATCTTGCCGGCTTGTGCCCCTCGCGCCAAGCCGAATCCTGGCGAATAAACGACCGGCCGACAACACCAAGACTTGCCCAAGACTGCAGAACAATTTTGGATGCCTCGCAGATAGAGAGGCCTTTGCGCTGCAACTACCCTGCGATAGGAAGGTATTATAGCACGGATGGGGGTCGATCGCTGGAAACACGATGCCTGGCGTAGGCGTATAAAGGGACGAGAGATTCCGGGCAAAGGACGCATGCAACATCCATTCGCCTTTCGCATATCACGCTGCAAAGATGAAGTTCACTACTGTCGCTGCGGCCCTCCTGCCACTCGTCAATGCGGCCATGTTCTCCAAGGAGGAGTACACGTCCGGTTCTGTCATGGCCCAGATGATGGAGGCGAAAGAGGTATGTGCCGAACTTTCCACTGCCGAAGTGGCCCACGGCTAATAAAGTGTTTCCTATAGTCTGCATGGGCGGCCCGCAAAGCAGCCGGTCTTTACGACAACAAGAGGTGGAACGGATGGCGCAAGCACAAAGGAAACAGGGACTTCATTCCTTGTAAAAATGGCACGGCAGAGGCCGTAAAGGGCGATGCCAATCAGACCTACAAGTGCAAGAATATGGTAAGCATAGAACCAAACACCTGCCTTTGCTAGGGGGGTTGCTCTATATTGCTGTTGCAGGCCACGCCCTAATGCAGCGCAGGATATGTACGATTTCCAGACCCACGTAGAGCTGGGCAGCAATGACGGAGAAGGCTCAGGCTCCTGGGGCTGGACCTATCACGGCCGCGAATTCATTGCTATCGGCCAGACTGATGGTGCCGCCTTTGCTGAGGTCACGAAAAAGGGACAGCTCCTTTACCTGGGCCGTCTACCAGCGCAAGCTTCACCAGTTATCTGGCGCGAGATCAAGGTCCTGAACGACTTGCTCATTGTTGGCTCTGAGGGTGCTGGACATAATATCCAGATCTTCGACATGAAGAAACTCCTAAAAGTGGACCCGAAGAAGCCGCAGGTATTTTCCACTGCCACTGACCTCACCGGTTTGTTTACAGGTAAGGATTCCTTCCAATCCCACATTAGAAGAATGAACGGCTTATGCTAAACCTTGTGCAGATCTGCCACTCGGGCGCTCCCACAACGTCGTTGTGAATCAAGAGAAGGGCTATGCCGTCGCTGTTGGAGCCATGTTTCGCAACAGCTCATGTGCAGGAGGCCTTATTTTCATTAACATGGACGACCCTGCCAAGCCGTATTCACCTGGCTGCGCGCCTCAAGATGGCTACGTTCACGACGCCCAATGCATTGTGTACCGTGGACCGCACAAGAAGTACTACGGCCGTGACATCTGCTACGGCTACAATGAGGACACACTGACTATCTATGACGTAACCAACAAGAACGGACCCCAGGCTGCTTCCATCATCTCCCGGACCCCTTACAAGGGAGCATCATACTCTGTATGTACCAATTTTGTAGTACTTTATGCTTGGAAGGCTAATACGCGCGCAGCACCAAGGTTGGGTCATTGACCCCAACTGGCAGACCCACCTCGTCCTCGACGATGAGCTCGACGAAGGCGTCCTGTACCCGAACCGCACCCCATCCGACAGTCCCGCCATTGATGGCTTCCCCGTAACGTACATTTTCGACATCACGAACCTTGAGAAACCCACGAACACAGGTTACTACAAGTCGTCAGTGCGCTCTGTCGACCACAATCAATTCATTTACGACGGACTCGCGTACCAATCAAACTACCAGGCCGGCCTTCGCATCCTCGACGTAAGCTCAATTCCCTCGCAGCCGTCTGGAAAGGGCGTCAAGGAGATTGCATATTTTGATGTGTACCCGCCGGATGATGTGTTGCCTGGTGGTGGCGAGGCGCTCTGGGACTTTGGAACTTGGAGTCACTTCACGTTTCCCAGCGGGTTCATTGTTGTGAATACAATCGATCGAGGTGTGTTTGTCGTCAAGATGAACATATTTAAGGGAAAGGGGTATGGGAAGAGGCACATTAAAGGGCCGAGGTGATATGGGCTTACGAGTAGAGTAGAATGGGCATGTCTAGACTGTACAATTAATTCATAATCGTAGTTTTTCATTCTTAAACCACTGTTGCCAGCCCACTGTGATGAATAGTGAATGAGCATAGTGGAGCGCCGAGGTAGTCAAGAACTCGGAAAAAAAAACAGGAACCCACAAACTCCATATCGCCCGACAAATACCTAGGCATCGAGGAGATACTGAAAGTGTCCTGCACATACAACTGACCCCAATTAACACCATAGTAGTCCTCAGCAATATCGAGAGACTGGAAGGAAAGAATACATACATGCAGCGCGCCAGAGTAGGACAGTAAAGCCGAGGAAATACGCAGCATAATCAACACTTCAAAACCCGCAGTCCCACTGCATCATCATGCCGCAACGCAAGGGTAACCCGGATGCGCAAATAGCGTCCAGGAACTCGCAAAGTGAAGCAAACAAAATCAATGGGGTAAAACAGGTCGATGACTCGAATTGGCGCCATATCCTCAAACTTAGACCGCACTGCAGATACGGCACGGAAACAGGGCGTGGTGAGCTAAGCAGTAAAGGTTTTGCACGGGCTGGGTTTGCGGGTACGCGTAGCCCGGATAAAGATAGCTGATTTGGCCTTGATGTAGTGCATACTGTTGCTGCTGCTGCTGCTGTTGTTGTTGCTGAACTTGGTGCATGTGCAACACCCCAGCCTGAGCGGCGGCGGACGGCGGCCCCCCAGGAGCCAAAGCCCGAATAGCGCGCTGGTCGTGGTTGAGAATATTCGTAACGGTCGCCAAGTACGCAGCAAAATGGGCATCGACGTCGTCGGGCTGCAGCTGTGCGATTCGTTGGACAAAAGCATGACTAGCCTGTTGATGAATATCAGTCCCAATGATCCATCACCACAACATAACCCCCCTTATGCGCGAGACACATACATCTTTGTGAAGAGGCTTCAGGCGTCGAAGCTGTGCTATGGAATTTACGCGACAGTCGCGACGTTGGTCGTTAGCCTTCTCCAGTGCGTGAATCTCGTCGTCCTTGGCGGCGATGCGTTGCTCTAATGCTTCGATCCTTTCTGCTTGTTTCTTTTGCATCTCCTCTAGGGCCCGCATGCGCGCTGCAAAGCCCATTGGTGCGGCATATGGTGGCGGCGGCGACGGAGTGTTTGACGTTGTTATCATTGCGGAGGGGTGGTCGGTTGGGGCAACTTGCGGCGACGTCGTCGACGAAACTGTAGAGGCTGTGGTTGATTCGGGCATGAGGGTAGATTTTTTGAAGTTTTGTATGGGGGTTATTGATTTGGTGGTTAGAGAGTGGTGTTTGTGGTAGGGAAATATATGTATATATATAATATGGCGTAGGCAGAACGACGTTTACCACAGACTCACGCTAGTGCATCCTTGGAAAAGTGAATGTAGTCACTTCACGCCCCTTGTGTGGGTTTGCAGGTGAACCTACTCGGTAGTTGAAAGTAGTTGAATGCTTTCAACAATCTAGCGCCGTTTTGTAAAGTACGCTGCATTAAATCTGATTAGCTGCACAGAATGCCATATATGATTGATCGAGAGCTCACAATACCAAAATCTCCAGTAATTACCGGAATTACTGTGTTTTCACTCACGCTGTCCGTAAAGTGTACTCTGTTGGGTGCAGTGCCATACCTTGCAAGTGCGTCCATTCTGTGTGCTTCTGGGAACATATATCTGAGCTAGGATGTTATTTTTTTTTCAAACGTGGATAACTTCAATAACATGATATCAACCTCCCGTGGTAAGTATGCTTATAAAGATGCCAAATATAAACGAAAATTAGCTACGTTGATTTAAGCAGTTAAGTGTCAGTATATTCTACGTTTTTTTCTAATAAATCATCTTGAAGAAGAACAGACAGACAAGACAGCGCTTTCTAAGTGTTCAAACAAGGAAATCGCTTTGTTGGTTCATCGTATTTCCTTTAACCTATCAGTAGCTAGCGTAAGGTCGACCGTGGCTAGATTGCGACGTATCTCGGACTTTCTCGTAATCAGGTTTTACCATAAAAGTTGAGAGGTTACTCTGGTCTCACACATAACGAAAGGCTTCACGAGCAATAAATGAATTGAAGGCAAGAGAGGTTATTGTAAAAGGGCCTCGTAGGCATGCAAAAGGTATGTATATTTGAACAGATATATCTACAACAGAAAAGAAGGCAGGAAGTTCATCCTCGTTTCAGTCTCAAAAGAACAGACTAACAAAAAAGAAGCGCTGGATAACTTAAAACTGGCGTGCGTGGCGGCGGGCAATCTTGCCCGAAGACTTGCCAACAGCTGTGAGCCAGGTGATAAAAGTGTCCAGGGTGAAGCTCTCAGGAAGAGTGGAATCGGCGGTACCGGTTGAGGTGGGGGCGGGAGCTGAAGTGGAAACAGCAGTGGGAGTCACGACGGCGACGGCCGTAGGGGTGGCTGTGGAAGCCGCAGTGGCAGCGGCGGAAGAGGCAGCGGGCTTGGAGGAAACAGGTGTAGCATCGCCGGATCCACCGAGAGTGAAGTCGATGCAGGACTCGTAGGTCTGATCGATAGAGCGGGCGTCCCACCACCATTGAATGACACAGTCACCAGCGGTAGAGCACTGGCTTCCGAGGTCAGAGGGGATGGTGATGTCGAATTGCGTTTGGTTCGCCTGGGTGCCAACGGCTGTGGACGCGTACACATCCCAGCTGATAAGGGGTGATCCGATCACAGAGTTGGAGCTGGTCTTCACGACAGAGACGTTGGCGACGCCAGTGTGGGGAGCGTGGATCTCCACGGTGACGGGGACCACTTGACCAGCGGTGAAGGTCTGGATGTTGGCCTGGTTGTCGGCAAACTTGTATCCCTTGCATAGGTTTAGATTGCACTCGACGGCGTTGTAGTCGCTCTGGCTGTTAGCCACTTGGAGCTCGCCCTGAATGTTGCCGTAGTGGTCAGACGCCTGGTTGTTGTACACCTGCTGGCCACAGGCAGCCTTCATGGCGTCGCCGGGCATGCGAGGGGCGGGGACGGAAACGGCGCCATGGCCTGCAACGGTGGATGCAAAGCCAACAAGGGCAATGGCAGAGTAGACGGACTTCATGTTGGTAGATTGGAGCTGATGTTCAAAACTGTTCTGAGAGAAGAGACTGTCGGAGAAGCAAGCTTCGGTGGAATGAGCGTAGGAAGTTGAAAAGTGAAGGTAGAAATGAATGTAGAGTCTCAGACTCGGGAACACAAGAACCAGCGATGAAAAAGAAGAAGACCGTTTGGATGAGGAACAGAAACAAAGGACGGCCAGTTGAATATATACTTGGCCCAACCGATTCCCCCCACGAGCCACTGCACTCGTTCCACGGTGGGTCGTCATTAAACGTTTGAAACGGGTCCGCACAAACATGGCTCCGCTATGTTCTCGTGTACAAACGAGTGCTCGAGGCCCAGGGCGTGGAGCCTCACACAATGCTTGACCAAATTAAAGCACCAATTAGATTGTTCCTGCGCAGCCGCTAGAAGGTGAAGGATTACGATCAGGCCGCGACCAAGCAAAGAGGCTTCCATTGGCAGCGGCTAACCATGGAGGAGGAAATCGTCTAACCTGAATGCGATGCCTAGGCGAGCGTTTACAGCTGGGCGTCGCGCCGAGGACCTGGAATTGAAACGTGCGGACACCCGTGGCCCGTTTCATGTTTACAATGGTCCATGCGGAGATTTCTCAAGCGACACCCACGGGCCCGGTTCTGTTATTACAGGAAGGAGCATAGCGGATGCCGCGGCATGACGGCATGAATGTGGTGTGGATCGTGAGAAAATGAGGTTGGTAGAAAGGAGAGATAGAGAGAGGCCTCGGATTGAAGCTCGGTGGCTGTTTGGGGTTGGGAAAGGCGTCCGGGGCTAACCCGACTGGTAGTAGCGCCACTTGTCATTCCATCGGTCCCTAACCGACCAACTTTCACAACCGCACTCCTCGCATGAAAGTGCTTATTCCAGCTTCATGCTGCACCCCGAGCTTGCTTGCATTTGGGAGTTAATACACAGTCATTAACCTCGCAACTTGTGCCTTGCATTGTTTCTGAGCCACAAATGTTTCAAACAGATCCACCCTTCTTTCAATATCAGGACGCTTTTAACATCCCCAGCCACCCTACGCATCAGCAACCCGCCAAACGAGTCGCTCGCCGCTGGCTTCTCGCCTCCTTAGTGAATTCATCGCACTCTGCGCCCGCTCTAACAACGTCTTGCCCTCGATGAACTTCTGTGCATTTGGCTTGACAATCCCTTCCTTTAGCATCGTGGGCATGATGTCTGGTTGGAGATGGTACTTGAAAAACTCATTCTGCCGCACCGATGAGTGATCATAAAACGTCTCAGGAGAGCGGCCACTTACATCAAGGTAGAAATGCGTCCTGACGCCCCTTACATCCACACCCTCGGCCCACTCCGCCGCACCTTGAACGTCCATCGAATACACCGGATCCTCCTCCTCACTCGAATGCTTCACAATAACTGGAAGTAAAATTGCAACCCTCGTTCCTCTTTTCGCTAGCTTCGAAATCGGCACACAACTACCATTCTGACTACCAATACAGTCAAGCACCCAGGTTAAGCCCGCGTCTCCAGAAGCAACCAAAATGTCGGAGATGCAGGAGGTAGAGTTGTAATCGAAAGCCTGCTTCGCACCAAATGAGAGCAACTTGCTGTGCTGTTTCGTCGAAGACGTGGTTATGATGTTCGTATATCCGTAGTAGTGCAAGATCTGGATTGCGAATTGGCCGACGGAAGAAGAGCCGCCCCAGACTAAGAAGAATTTATCTGAGTTTACAGGGATATAGTTAGCTGGCTTTGGCCAGGGTGTCTCGATACCCAAATCGGTGGTGAGCGTGTGGAAGACAGTGACAAAGTTATTGGGCAGTGTCACTGCTTCGGCTAGCGTGAAGCCTCCGGGGAGCTACTCTTCATCAGCAAATTTCGTTCAAATGCTTCGCGTGTAAGAATAGATAGCAAAGGGACGACGCACCATGCCGAGCAACCACTCATTCGTCGTACAAAACTCCTGATGCGCCTTTTCCGCCTGGTTCCTCCACACAAAACCAAAAACCTTATCTCCGATTTTCAGTCTCTTCACATCAGGACCAACCTCAACAACTGTACCCCCACATCCGTCGCCTAGGACCTGCGGGTGTGCGACTAGTAGCCCACTGTCATTCTGGTGCATGTCCAGCGGCGTAGACGCCGTCCATTCTACCCGGACACGGACTTGATCACCTATCGGCGTGACGGTGGGAACTTGAATTGCGTCCAGATTTTCTTTTTTCCCAACGGTAGCAATAGCGGTATGTGTAGCCATGATTATGATGGGAAAGGGGTACTAAAAGTCACGTGAGACGAGATTGTTAAGGTACGAACTACAAATGAGGAGAAAGGTTGATATCAGTGATACAGAACAAAACAATTCATGATAGTGGATTTATATATACAATCCTATCACTGTACGCGCTGCCATTACAAAAAGCTCATGAGACATTGAGTATTTCCACGCTAGCGAAGATTGCCGCATACGGCAATGATTGACGTTTCTGACATCACAGTACCATACGTCCTGAGGCCTTCCCTTGTACTAATCGTACCGCTCGGTGTGTATTTCATTCATAATATGATTATTAATTCAGAAGGGACACTCACCAGCACGGAATTGTGACATTCATTCGTCCACTTCGGCTGTGTTCTCGGGCTTGAATTGCTTCACGCCGTTTCGACTCTATATTAGCTATGCTTTGTAATCGGTATGCCTTAATCACTTGCTACCTGTGTGTTACTGGACAGAGTCAGCCACACGCCTCAGAAAATAGGAGTCCTAACTGTAGGTTTATCATCAATTATTGCAACTTTCTACGTCTGCATACAAAGGCTACATCCCTTATTCGTAGGAGATCCCACTACCCTCAACTCACCCAGCTACAAATGGTCGATATTACCAGCTATGCATCCAAGCCATCCATTACTACCCCTCGCTGCAAGAAATTGAGTTCCATAGATATCCATATCCTTTAGCTGTACATATCATAATAAATGCCATGCAGCGGGTCTTTTAGTTCAAACCATTTCAGTCCCCCCAAGGCGTTGCTCGCTGGGTACAATAGGAAGTCATTAGGTTGTCCCACGAGGCACTCCACTTTACCACCAGTAACTGTCACCTTCCCACTAATGTCAACCTCGATCGTAGCAACCCAGAGCACAGGTTTAGGGCGGTTGTTCCAAGTGTCTACGTCCTTGTTGAAGAGGCGATCGACAGTGGAGACGTTAAAGCGGAACGGGCCATCACCCCAGCGAAACCAAGGCGAACTGCTTCGGCCGGTTGGATCCGTGAAGATGGTGAAGCCGAGATGGCACGACCTAGCACCGATGGATGGGACGTCGAAGCGGACTTCTGTATATATCTTTGGATGCATTAGCCTCGGTTGAAGAAGATGGGAGAGGGGATATCATACGGCTTGCTCGACATCACCTTCAAACTTCGTACCCTGTGCCTTGTCGGGCTCGTTCGCAGTGACGGGAACAAGCAAGTGAGGCAATTGCCTGTTGATGAGATCGGCGTAGGCGACTTGGATGGCGCAGAGCACCGAAACGAGTAATGTGGAACGCATGTTGAAGTCTCAGAAAGCGTTCTGCAAATTTGAAAGACTCGGATTGAGACTTAAATAGGAGTTATGAAAATCCCTTTTGCAGCAGTGGCACGATGGCCTTATATTTTCTGTGATAGTAGGAAGTATATTTTGGCCTTGTTTCTGCACCTTTATTAAATAAAAACTACCGCCCTTGCTGAAGGAAGCTGTGTAACATCAACCCGAGCACAAGGGGACTTTGTAACACCGGTAGGCGAATTAACTGTCGTTATATATATTATAGAGGGGACTCAGTGAGATTGCCTCACCATCGCCTTGTGATTAAATCAATGGACTACTGCCCCGTTCCGCCCTGTACCTGCATGCGATTTATGCGCGTGCAAGTGAGCGTGATACTACTGCGAGGTGGCGATGGAAATTTCACCCTCTGTGGCATGATGAGGGGAGCATTGATTAGAGTGATTGTATGTCGGATGCGGCCACCAACTTTATAAAAACCGGTTGCACCGAACGGGTGGCAATAATCATTCAATATTATACGCCGGTCCGCAAGTTTGATTTTCTGGCTCGGTTATGGTCGAAAATCGGCACAATGCAGACCTCGTGATTCGACATTTTGCACCCGTCTGAAGTTCTTCAATATGTGGCGGGCCAGCACAGCATTGATGAAACAAAGTTCATCAAGAGTACCACGTCGTATATATTGGTGTTAGCTATCCTCGGGGATTGGTAGTGATCGAATATGTGCCTGAGAGTGGCTGGATTTCGAACCTCGTCATACCATTTGGATGATGCTCTTCTAACTTGTTTAGTGGGACAAAACCCTGCTAGAACAGGTTTCGTGACTAGCTCCCTGCCAGATCCTACATTCTCGGTTTCAATTACCTAAAGCAGAGTGATGAAATGAGGTAACTGTTACCAGTTTTTCAAGGGCACGACGAACAATTGTCTTGCGCTTGGCCTGTTTAGAAAGCCACCATATCTACGAATAACGGATGAGAGGGAATCATAGAGCACTGTCAAGAGGGAATTTTGGGAATCTGTCGTTCGCTCCCCTAGTACAAGGCGGCTCAGTTGGTTTGGATATGTGAAACTTAGACTTCCATCCTACTTATAAGTTATGGTTACTCATCCTTCGTCCTACTCCTTCAGAGCACGGTATTCTAGGACGCTAGCTCTCTCATATTGCAGCATCACCCGACTTGAAAGGGTGATTTCAGAACTCCAAGTCGCAATCAACCATCTAGAGGCGAATAGTGAAGACGAAATCGTCATTGATTTGAATAAGCTGATAGGGCGATCGTACTAATTGCCCAGAAGCGGTATTCAATTCTACGGCTTATTCCGACAGATGGGAATACAAGCGACCAAGATTGACACAAGGGAAATACGTGAAACGCACAACGTTGCAAAATATCTAGGAATATGCACATCTCTTGCTGAGATCTACGATCCTATCAGTCTCTTGTTTGCAAACATCTAATAGGCGCGCGGGGATTATCACAAATTGTCCAGGTCAGCTGTTTCAAGGAAGGGGGTTGAGCCTGTGGAAACCGAGATATTTGGCAACCACGGGTTTAAACATTGCACACTAAGAACCCCGCATGATAGAGGCTTGCAAAGAAGTTCGGTATCTCGGCGATTATTTTATTAAAGCGCAAAGAGATTTCTTCCACATAGAAGAGCCTCATCAAATTTACTCAGAGTAGATAGTACTCGTCCTAAAAAAAGATAGAAGAGATTGATGATCCAGAGAACGAAATAAAACTCTCCGAAGTAGCCCTAGTTGTCCCTTAAGAATCGAGAAAAATCAACTATAGCTTCAAAAATATTATTTACCTGATTGATTTACATGCAGCATGGAAGAATTCCCTATTTTTCTGCTATCTCACCTTACGTCTTCCTTCCGCATTGCCACTATTAAGATCAAAATGGACCCGTTCTAGCACAGGGGCTTTTAAGGATTTAAATGCCATTCAAGTTTAATGAAGATGTTTTGAACGTAGTTTGCCTATTCCAGAATGTGCATATCGCCAATAGAGACATACGCTGCTTTGGAAAACCACCTTCCCAACAAGCATAGGCAAATTCTTCTCGGCACATTCATGTTGAGACAAGGTTACCCTAGAGCCCTAATATATAAGCAAATCTAGAGAGGTACTAATTAGGCCCTCTGCCGCACTTATTCGCAGTTCAATCATTAACCTTAACATCTAGTCTAGCACGTACATTGTGAGTCTAATATTGGGGTATGGTGGATCCCGAAATCTCCCAATAGCATTTGCACAGCAAGAATATTTTTTTATCAAAGCAGGATTTGGGGACGCCACAAGTATTCATGTTGAGGATTTGCCAAATATTCTAGCCTCTAGTCCCATGTTGTTTATATTGCTAGATCGTAATTTTGCGCTACACTTCTAGTTCTCTGCTGGTAGAGGTGCATTCAGCTTCTCTTCAAGCTCGCCAACTGCCTTTAGTATGGTTTCCTTGTGCTCTTTCGTCCATAGTGCCTTTGTGTCCTCTCCTAGTGTTCCCCCCACGGCAGCAAACAGCTCCGGTCCTGGTCCACCAGCAAATGGTAGTGCTACCTGCTCAGAAACCACCTTCATCTTCATACCCTCCAACGACTTTTTCAAGCTTTCATTCGCGACTTTACCGCCATAGATGCCATAGCTGGCCACTATGGCTGGCTTCCCACTGATCTCGTTGTACAAGAAGTCTATAGCATTCTTTGTCGCGGCAGGGGTGCCGTAGTTGTACTCAGCCGTAACGAAGATAAAACCGGCATATTGCTGCATTTCTGCACTCCATTTCAGCGCATGCGGTGTCGTATAACTGGCTTTCTCTGGAACCATAGCTGGTAAAACTGCTTCATCGAAGATGGGGAGTTTGAAATCGTCAACATCGACTAGGTGGTACTTTGGTTTTTCGCTGGCATCGCGGCCGTCAATAACAGACTTGATGTAGCTTGCCACTTGAGGGCCGATTCGAGGTTTGCGAGTACTGCCGATAACAATTGCGATTTTGGAAGCCATGATGTGAATGAATTTTGTTGATTCTAGAGGTCTGGACTACCTGAATACCTCTAAATATACACGAATCCTTCTGATGGAGGCTTTCTTTTCCCATGGCAAAGAAACATTTAATTGGTGAATTGTGTGGCCCACCTACGAAATTCGTCACGGTCATCATAGTACTTAGCCGATGGAGAAGGAATTGAATTAATAATGCGTAATTACAAAGCTTCGGCTCGGATACATAACCTTCCGAGACTCCCCTCAGGGACGTTCTCGTATCTGGGGTTATTACATGGTGAGACAAAGTTAGCATATGGGGCTAGATCACTAGAGTATTGCTTATTGATCCAATCCATTATATGCAATAGCTACATCCTTTTAATATCATGTCTTGGTAAGGATACTCTTTCAAAACCTGAGAAATCGATATACTTTGTTCACTTTACGAAGGCGCTATACCATGGGTTTCCTCCATTGACTTCAACTACAACTTATCATGCGACGGTCCTTCTCTTTCCTCGCCCACAATGTTGTCATCAGTTTTTTACTCGCCTATAAAGTAAAATCTATCTGTATTTTAGCCAAGCGGCACGAACTTTTCTAAGTCTAATGCACCTAAATCGATATTTTCGATATGCAACACCATATCAAGCGTGCAATTGTAACCTCTTCTATTCCAAAATATATTACTCCAGGCTTAGAAAGAACCACTAGTTTGCTTATAAATAGTAAGCGTTCTTTTATGTTGGCAATAGCGGGAGCATGAATAATCAAAAAATGCTTTTTTACTTATCCTCGTGTCGTGTACATCTTTCTCGTTCTTTACTTGACGTAGATAGATTTCAAAAGGGTTGTTCATAATTATTCCGATTTTTCGTTTTGGGCAAATGAGCAATATTTCCTGCACAGCCATTTCTTCGAAAGCCAACAAGATGACATCGCCTTACAAAGCCACTGCTTGGACGCCGGTTCCAAGGACCTTGGCTAGGCTGTCGCGAGCAGCTTTTTCATTCTTATTTAAATGAAGGCTTACTTGTTAGCCAAAGTAGAAATGTCGAAATAAAGTCTGGATAAACCTGAGGGAGTCAAAATTAAGGGATAGAAGAAATCTCTGACCCAATTATCTGAAAATAAGTGCTAAATTTATGAGTTTTATTGATCATATTCACATTGTGTGGGTAGGTCAGGCTGCCTTGACTTTAGCCTCGGTTGACTTGAAAATTAGTTAGTGGTATGCACTAACTAGATGTATCATGCTGAGAAAGTAAGCCAAGTTAGACTACAAATATGTTTTAAACATGTTCCTTCCACGTTTAAGTACTACTAGAATATATTGGAATGTTTGAAATCATTCAAACTATATCTTTAATATCTTCTTCTATTATACTTTTAAGGTCATGATTTTTAGAAGAGGAAAGTAGAAAAGGGTTATCTATATAAGTAAATTCATGTCTATACACTGTACCTGTTATCGAGGACCTGACCTAAGATTGGTGATTGCTGCGTTGCCTTTCTGGATATAGTCAGATCAGGGACGTTAATTTTAGGTCAGCCTGACCTGCAGCCTAAGATAAGCTGTCTCCTGATTCACGGACTTCGTGAGTAGTCAAATGGAGTGTAATGTCACGTGATTTCACACCAACAAGGCTGAGGGGGGGACCACACACCAGGTGCAGTGCGAACAAGACTAGCGGTAAGGATTTGCCATAGATGGTTAGGCCTGCTGATGTATGAAGATAACAAAGGAAGACACTCTCTTCCAACGGAGATTCCCGGCGCTCGGGCCGGACTGTCTCTTGCGTCATACCCGAACATCACACCGACGACGAACAAGCATCCCTCAATCGACCTTTTTCGCCTCGATTCACTTTATGCCATCCGCCCTTCGTATAATATGCCACCACTGCTTTCGTTGCGACCCGCATTAGCGTGCATATCCAGGCCTTGCTATCCCCATCCCTCAATTCGTACAAGTCGATGTCTCCATCTTGCACCACCATGGTTACTTGACCATTATATTCCACGCTACAATCTTATTTCATCCACTGATGCAGCGAAGAAGCGGTCTGCAGCGTATGCACATTTAAGAGAGTGCAACCTTTGTCCACGACTATGCGGGGTCAATAGGTACGAGAAGACGGGCGTCTGTCTAATTGGTGCAGAGAAAGTTAAAGTCAACACCATTGCGCCGCACTTTGGTGAAGGTGTGACATGTCCCTATGGGATAGAATTGAAAACCCTAAGACTGACACACCGATTTCATAGAGCCATGTTTCCAAGGGCACAACGGATCGGGCAGCGTCTTTTTTTCTGGCTGCAACATGCGCTGCGTATTCTGTCAGAATTTCGATATCGCCCACCAGCGTAATGGCTTTGATCTGACTCCTGAAGAGCTTGCAGAATGGTACCTGAAGTTACAAGATGTTGGGCATGTCCACAACATTAATCTCGTCACCCCAGAGCATGTTGTACCACAAGTCGTCCTCTCCATCCTCCATGCCCGCGAACTAGGCCTCCGCATACCGATTATCTACAACACATCCTCATTCGACTCCCTGGATAGTCTAGAGCTTCTGGATGGGTTGGTGGACATATACCTCCCTGACTTCAAAGTGTGGAGTAACAAGAGCAGCAAGCGACTGCTTAAAGTTGACAACTACCCTGCGGTGGCAATGGAGAGTATCAAAGCCATGCATGCTCAGGTGGGCGACCTCTGCTTCACCGCCGACGGAATCGCCAGAAAGGGCGTACTAGTCAGACATCTCGTGATGCCAGGCATAGAGGACGAGGGGAGGGAGATTGTCAGGTGGCTAGCACAAAATGTGTCTAGAGATATGATGATCCACATTATGGAGCAGTATTTTCCTCGTGCATATGTTGGAAAACCGCGTCGCTCGAAAGAACAGGACAGTGTGGCGCTGCCGGGCAGCGCCGAACTCTCTCCAGAGCCTAAGGCCAAAACTAGGTACGAGGACATTAATAGGCCAATTAACCTTGATGAGGTTGCATCTGTTAAGAAGGCCGCCGAAGAGGCTGGGCTATGGCGGTTTGTCGAGGCTGCAAAACATGGTGGTTTCAACATATGAATAGGTGCACATGTGAGTCCTTCGGGCTAGTTTGGGCATGCCTACGTGGCTCTGGTGGAGACGTAAAGTCATAGGGACAGAGACAACAGTCGATTTTTGCAAGGCCGCTTGGGGTGTATGTATGAGTACATCCTGGGCGCAGGGGCACTGCAACTGCCCAGCCCAGCCCACGTGGCGCACATGCCGTTCTCATGCGAACCCACCTACAGGCTCTTCTGGGTTGATTCGGGCGAGGTTCATATCCTCATTCCACTTCAACCAAATCCACACCAGCGAACCCGAAAACTCAATCAACGTGCACCTTGCCCATTCCTACCATGCATGACACCACAATTTCCGCCTTGGGCGATGAGGCCCAGAGATGCTCCGAAGAAATCGTGAACATGGTGTACGAGGTCAAGAAAGAGCGTGACGACTGGATGGCTACCGCTCTGCAGTACAAGGAGGCATTTCGGACACTCATGGCCAGTTTCAAGGAGCTTTCCGAAATCTGTGGTGATGCCCAGGCTGGGTTGGCGGACGAGCAGAACATCAATCGGCGCCTGCGAGAAAATCTGGACCTGCTACAAAATATTGAGTCCAAGCCCAACACACGGCCAGAGGACCCCGTCAATCACCCTAAATGCCGATTTTCCGCAGTTCTCGAGCTAGGAAATTTTGATGTCGACAGTCCTACCATCCCACTAACCTGCGCTAACTTCAGACGAGTCGAACAGTTCGCCAGCCAGCGGGATTTTGAATCTGCCTTGACCGAGCTCGATCGTCTCTTGCATGGCCCTCTCAGCTCAACCACCCGTATCGAAGGTCTTCTGCTTAAAAGCACTATCCTTCGTGCCTCCAGTCCTGAGCTATTGTATGAGGCCCTCGCCGCATCTCAAGAAGCACTAGAGCTGTACGAGAAAAGATCTGCAGATCAACAAGATGTGCAACAATTTCTGTCCAAGATTCAGTATCACAGGGGCATTTGTTATTATCAAGTGAAAATGCTTTCTCACGCAAAAAATGCATTTTCTGCTGTAGGGCAACACGAATCCTTTTATAGAAGCGCGGTGGAGTTTTGCAGGTTGATTGAAGAGGAACAAGATGTTGTCGATAGCAACTTAGGTCGCTCTGGATTTGAAGAAGACCGCACAAATTTAGACATGCTGTCGACTCAATTTAAGGAGAGAGAGCGTAACGTAAATTCACCTGATAACTCGACTCGCATCTTTCTGACCATCTTATAGCGTCTTACAAAAAGCCTTTCCTTGACCCCAATTACTCTCTTTTCAACCTCCAAGCAGAAGCGACTCTCTTTGCCCCGTCTCTGGTGTAACGATGAGCAAAGGAGCAGCAACTACGGCTTACAGGCCTTACGGAATGTACAAAGAGTCGACAACAGCAACAGCGTAGCATTTGTTCCGCGAGTCTTCCAGGAAGTTCCCTCCAACACGGCATATTTTGAGACATTTTCGAAGCAGTCTCTGTCTATAAAGTCGCAATCTGAGAAAGCATAGTGAGATTTCTGTTCATCGGAAACCTTACGTTCTAATTGAAATGTTCTCCGGGGTAAAGGATGCTGGTTGTACGTAATTTTTGGTCAAGGGAGTGTCTATTCGTATGGAATGAGGCCGACGCTTCGGTCCTGTACCAATTGTTACACCACTATCTTTCCGTGTTGGCTTTGTCTCGTGACCTTTCTTTGTACTTCATATATCCCTCTTTTATTCCCAGCATCACCAAATAGACGCCGTCGCGCATAAACACGAATCTTTTATTCATGGAACAAAGGAACTCCCTCTTCGTTACCGAATAGAAGGTAGGACTAGCGTACGAATGAAATGTCTGTCCAGTAGTGGCATTCTTAACAATTCTTTATTTCTAAAGGTTCACCAAATCGAAACGATTCTTCGAAGATACAGTCTCCCATTTCTTCAGAAGAGTTTATTGTTCAACGACACTATGAAAGCGTAATCTGGAACGGAAATACCAACAACGATCCCTACAGTCCATGAAGAAGACGGATGAACATTAGCCAGACTCAAAAAGTCCAATAATTCCCCCACCTGGCAAGACCAACTGGGTGTCACCAGTCGCGATTCCGCCACCTATATCCTGCGGACTTCTTGCATTGCGCAATCGAGAGCGAGGCCGCACACTGCACTCCCCCACCTCCTCACCAACTCCAGTGAAATATCGTTGATGCAAAGCCATCTGAACTTACTTAGCGCATGAAATCCGGATTGATTGGCCTTTTAGCAGATCCCGATCTAGAGTAGGAGTATGAGCGATCAAATCGTGCCCGACAGTATGTCTGAAGCAGCCAAGCCGAGCAGGGAAAAACATGTTGTGAAGAGGTCTACAGACTCACAGGACCATGAGGTGGCAATAAAGACGAATAGATTGCTTAGAGATCCATGTAATATTGAGGACCAGAGTGGAAGTTTTTGTCAGGCACAATCTGGTTTGAATCAAAATTCAAGGTCAGCCCAAGATGGACTAGACGGCGGAAGAAATAATTTTGATGAATATACCAATCAAGTCTCGTCTGGTACAAACATCGGGGGTTTAGTAACGCAGGGCCAACAAGACGAAAACAGCACGCCAATTACTTCAGCATCTCTTCCCGACTACTACTCTTCGCTTATCGATCCATACATCTCCACAAACTCTCCCCTAGTTTCCGATTCTGCATTACAAGAAAATACAACCCCCTGGATTCCATCATTTCCACAAGGCTCGCCATCGCCATCGCCATCGCCATCGCCAGATATCCTTCCTCACAATATGTCGGCCTTTGAGTACGCCATGCGTCCCTTCCTTGACAACTCAAATCGTGTAAATGAACGAAAATACATTGAGTTTCCCTCGCCAACCGAATCAGCTACTTCCTCATTTCCATCAACCACTTCCTCACGGGCGTCATCCTCATGGTCAAACCACACGGAGCAGCTTTTTGAGGCACAGCCGTTAGATCAAGAACTCCCCTCATTCCTGCGTGACCACTCTACGCTGGAGGTAAGATTGAAATATATCACCCTTAATATAGCACTGTTTAGGTGTGCAGTTCTGGCCAAAATTGCAGAAGGCTCGAAGAATGGGTTCAGTGGCGTCGGTCTGTACCGAGGTTCTCGAGAACTCTCTGAAGATTTTGAAGATTTTGAAGATGCTGAATCTAATCTCAAGGGAGAAATCTACCTGGTCTATGCGAAGATGCATACGCTAGCGTACCGGGTGGCTTTGCCTATTGCAGAACGCCTTGGACATAATGGGCTGCAAGCCAGATGCTCGTTCTGGATTGCCCGGGCAGAAATTGGGATGGGAAATTGGATGAATGCGCGTACAGAGTTGGAGCGGGCAGTCCTTTTGAAGGGAGCAGATTTTAAAGAGGTGGTGAGGGGAGAGGAGAAGGACGTTGAGGCCTGGCTGAAGATGGTGCGGGAACGCATTTGTCAGCAGGAAGACCTGGCGGAGGATTGTGACTTGAATGAAAGGAATAAAAGTGACGATGATTGTGTGGAACAACCACCGTAAACGTGAATAGTTTATTGAAGAAGGAGGGAGTTGGAGGAGTTGGAGTTGGAGTTTAGTAGCTGGGGGAGACTGCTTTGGATCTGCTTTCACATCTACTAGGAGTAAGGTTAGACAAGATAGAGGTGCCTTTGAACGTATGGGAGCGCAGTTAGAGTATATGGGGGTTGTCGGTGGATGAGTGGTACTTTTACGAATTGAAGGAATGGCAAAGTGGTAGGAGGAATTTATACAGGGAAAAGCACAAAAAGCAAGGGAATGTCAAAGAATGAAATTGAGCAGTATTTCCTTTTGAAGGGTAGGAAGAGATGGCACCAGGACTGATATACATTTGTCTTTTCGATATAATTGAGCGAGAGAGAAACCGGATTGCAGTTTCACGTTGTGTCACCGAAAGGCTTGAACAGTGAGATAGGTAACTAACACCTAGTAAAAAAGGTTAAATACCAATTCTAAGCTCGAAAGCTTATAATCCCCAATAGAGTATCTAATATTTGAGAGTAAGTGTATAAACTTCCATCAAGGAGTTGCTCGATGAGCGAATTATCATCAGGGAATAGGGCCAAGCATCCACTAAAAATACACCATTCAGCACTATGACCTAGACTACCTCTGGACAAAAGCGACCATTTCTTTTTGACTCTGCTATGGCATATTTGTAGCGCATTTTAATCGTGGATTTTGGGCGCTCAGCCTCAGCTCAATGCGTCAATGGCTGAAATGCCAAGTAGATATTTCCTCTTTTGGCAGATGACAAGGCTTTGCTTGGGAGTAGTGCAAGGATATAAGCGAAAGGTG
>JAAZQE010000005.1:0-41554 GCA_013620735.1 Clavariopsis aquatica | reverse complement strand
AGTTGTACCTCGGCTGACCATGGGAATGCGCCTAAAAGGGTAAAGCCCCGCCACGCCGTGTTTTCCCATGGTTGACCTCACCATGGAATGCCAAACACGTTCTAAACGTGTTGTAATATTTCTCAAAATCTATACCACAATTAGGCATACTTGTTGAATATTTCTTAAATTCTACATTGATTGATAAATACGGAAACCAGTCAACTACAGTTGAAATGGAGATGAAGCGTTTTCTTACTTTTTCTTTGCAAAACAAGAGGTAATATTTGAACATGTTGAAAACATGTTCAGGACACTAGCCTAGTTAGTCCTAGCGGATTTCCCATGGTCAGCCGAGGTACAACTCATGGTCAGTTGACCTTTTCGCCTGTTCAGGAATGTTAGGGAGGCTAGACTGGATTTGGAGAACCAACTTGGAACGGATGGAGTGTGTTCCGTACCAAGTCATCTAGGCGATATATCTCGCTGACGATCGTGGCATGGCAAGTACACTACCGCAATGTTCAAAATGCTTGATCTCTGCGGGATGTTAGCCCAGCGAATTCAAGAAGGGAAGAGTGCCTGCAAAGGTCTTGGCGATATATCTTATTGCAGTATACATTTTTAAGACGCTCTAGGCTAGATAGTAAGAGGACCAAAGGTCAGTGACATAGTGAAATAGCAAAGTCTAAGTTAGATTTCAAGAAAAAAGGTTTCTGGGGGAAAGTATAAAACCTGTGCATGTCACTTTTAATTCAACTTACCCAGCTCATTCATCTCTTCTTTCTTCAAATTTTCTATTTGAACCAAATACCCAGGCAAGGGGTCCTTTACAATTGCCAATATAAACTACTAAAATGCATTTTCCCACCACAGCCATCTTTGCCCTATTGGTTTCCACAGCCATCTCTAGCCCTACTTATGGCTACGGGGACAAGAAGAAGGCCGGCTACAACGACAAGGTCTTCGCTTTCGACTTAACCTTCATTGTGAAGGCCGACCCATATCAAGTCCGTAATGGGTCAATTCCAATACCTGGACAACCTGGAGCCAAAGGACTGTTCAAATATGGCATTAATGTTGCCAAAAACACAATTTGCTACGTAAGGCTCACGTTTACCATCTCCTTCTCTACCCTGCCAGTGCTTACCAATGCCAACTGGAGCAGAACATCACGCTTTCCGGGGTAACCGGCGCCTATAAATCCCTGGCTCTAACAGCAACACACATCCATGAAGGTATAAAGGGTGCCGCTGGACTTCCACGTCTCGTATTTCCCAACCCTATGGGCCCAGATGATAAGCGTGTGTCTTATGGCTGTTTAACCGGACCGTTTATGACAGGCATAAAAAATGCAGCGACGGGTGTGGATACTGGGGAGGGCTTTCATGTGAAACAAATTGCGGCTAATCCAAAAGGGTTTTTTACGGACAGTCATACGGTTACATTCCCTCTAGGGGCGGTGAGAGGTCAATTGGCGTAGTTTGAGACTTTTGATGCTTTTGGTGGAGATAGAGTGTGACCATCAAAGTTTCATATCACAATTTACAGAGTTATTGAAACATTTCTACAGTTGCCATTGATCACTATCTACTGGTTGGACATAGGGCAAAAAGGCACATCTCACTTTGAGGGTCTCTTATTGTTCATTTATAAAGTCGGGGTGAAAGGCCAACCACAATTGTGATCTTCTAAAGGAGCTCATAGCCACAATGAATCTTCCCGATAGTCTCTCAAGGTCCTCTTTCGGCCAAGTATAGTAGTAGTAGATCCCATCCCTTTGTGTTTCACTTAAACGCCCTATTACGTTCACTGTATATCTCACTTCTCATATTTCTTATTCGCTGCTATAGAAGGAGGTGTCACACAGGATATCGACTTGGGAGCATACACTTGATGTTAAGACATGTGCAACTGACAAATCGGGGGTTGGGGTCTGCAGGTAGAGAAAGGCTAAAATGAGAACCCTGGTTTCAATCCAAGTATAAATATGTTATAATGTGAAATATAAAATAGATTCCTACATTCTACTATCGAACAAGAAGGATTTATACTATCAACTAGATATAATTCATCGCGCCAACTCAATCGTTGCCTTGTCTCTTAACAGCATCACCTTGACTTTCTGGTTTTACTTTCACTTATATTCCCGTTTGCCGACATTCAATTCGCCATCACCTGCCGTTTTAGTCAGTATTCACCTCCAAAATCTGGTGAAATCCTTTTTTTCACTGGCAAGTCTATTCTCTAAGCCCTCTTAATATTACCACTCTCTTCTCTGTTTCAACAAATCTCCCACTCCAACCTCAATTACTCCGGCCCAATATCAATATCACTTCTCTCAACCCACTTGCCGCTCATGTCCTCTCATAATGACGATCAAAACGCAGCTGCCGATGCTTTAGTGGCAATGAAGATGATGGATATTAGACATAAAAGGTGTTTACAGAGCACCTCACAACCACAATCAGCTTCCCCCCCGATGGTCACCTTGGGCCGTACTGTGCCGCAAATCGTGAGCTCACACATCCGGAAAGAGGAAGATTCGACATGGAGCCAACACCGAGACTTAGAAATCGACAATGACAAGCCAACGATCTCGCGCCCTGCAGCTGATCATGATGTCACCCGATACTTGGACGGTCTCCCTCAGGCAGAAGAATTATGTGAAGGACACCCGCAACTTCACTTCACAAATGACTGGAGCGGGGCCAATCAGTATAAGCGTAAAGTGACCGAGCGACCAAATGTTGACCCAGTCGCGGACCCGACAATTTTGCAGGTGCTGGCTGAGCGGGAGCATTGGGTCAGAGAATTATATTTAGCGGTATTCAACCTAGATAATATCAAGGATAACCGCGACTATCGTATTGCAAAACGATTCGAGCCTGGCAAATACGATGAGCGACAGGTAGAAGCCGTCTGTCGTTCAGTCTTCGTAAGCATAGACCATGACCTTTCCTTTAACTCTAGTATTAATCTGTTGTAGACAGCTCTCATCGACCAAGTTACAAATGGTTATAGAGGAAGCAGGGCTTCCGTGCTCAAATTGGACAATCAGCGCGTAAACTGCCTAGACAGAATTACAAACGTAGTTAAAGCGTTGAAGGTATGTCATACATTCACAACCCCACCAGAATTAATTTTGCGTCGTTACTAACATTCTATCAGCAAGACAAGCGTGTTTGCCGTGACGTTATGGAAAACGACTATCGCCTTGCTGATATAGTGTACGCACCATTGGCTGTAGCGCAGGTAGGTCATTATTATTCACTTCTATATGGACTGCTATTTACAAAAACTAGTCTAAACTTGATTACGCGAAGAACAACGAGTCGAGGAAGGTTTTCACAATGAAGGACCATGACTGGAACGAATTCCAGAGGCAAGAAAATCGACCAACAAGAATAGTGCCATCACATGGCACTGCTTCTGACTCAAGGGTAAGCTCTCTCTCTCTCATACCAGAAATGGTCTCTAACCATCGATCAGGCTTTCTGTGACGCCTTCAATTTTGCTGATTTACCCAAAATAAGTCACCCTCCAACAAACATTCGAGAGAATGGTGCCAAAGAAAGTCCCTCACACACTCCTCCTCATGACCCACACCCTCAGAGGACAAAGTTAACGGTTCCCGTTGTTAATTTCAACAAGCGGCCCCCATTAGTCTCGGAGGACCTTCCTAGTAGTAGCGACTCGACCGAAGGCTTCACTCCAGTTAATCTCAAATCCAGGAACATACTATACCCAGTGGATTCTACAAATAATATGCAGAAACACCTGCACCAGTTCAAAGTTGACTCCGCCCATATGGTTGTGCCAGCCGTACAAAAGAGCGTGGAGATGAATTATCCAACTTCAGAGGCCTCTTTCAGCGAACAAGAGATCCCTACCAAATTTCCCGTCCCAGTAGATGCAAATTCCAACGCATTATTGCCGGTACCTGCCAACCTTAAACGCCCACACCCAGACACTCCAACTCAAGACGATGTCCAAAATCTTCCACGAAAACGAAAAAACCCATTTATGAAAGTTTCACGTCGACCCTCAAAGCCAAGCAGCCGAGATTCCCATAACTGATCCTCGCTTCCAATCTTAGGATTGTTCAAATAAGATAGCCAGGGGAGGCAGTCCGCGGCAAACGGCCCAAGGAGAAAATGTGGCAGAGTTCCCAATTGGCTCGATACAATCGGATAGTGGGTCATACATCCCTAATACACTCTTCTTATAAGGTATGAAAAAGAGATGGAAGATGAGTTTACTCTCATACTGAGACCTGATTGGGGCCATGTTAAGCTCCTTGATAATGATTTGTACTATTCTCTCTTCGTTCATACCCTTTGATTACCTCATTCTGTTTACATGATCATGTTCAAGGCTAGTAGTGGCATGATTTTATACAGATGTTACACCTTTCGGGGGAATTCCAATGCTCTCTTTTGTTCTGTCTATTATAGGAATACTAAAATAGCATGGCTTTTAATTCAATTCCTGTTTACAGTTTGTATTTGTTCCCTTTCCTAGTCAATCAAAGTATGTCCCTCGTATTGCCATCTCTCCTAAAACTACATATTCTAGAACCCATGTTACTATTGGTTCACATCTTGGATATTTGTTCAATTTTTCAACTGCGAGCCCGTAGAGAAAGAACTACAGAGGAAGAGGTTGAGGTAGCAATCCAGAAGATGTCGATTTTTCTGTGTTTGCTTAAGGTAGATATTATAGGTATACTAGTAATATTCTATCTTTTCAATTTATGGGAAGACAATGTCATCACTCAAATTTAGAACTTGAGCAATGAGGATAGCATCAAATCCAGTCATCTCGATCACTGCACACAGGTTAGGAATCAGTTAAGCTCCGTGTATAGACTTACATATCGGTGAAATTACAAGAGAAAAGAATCTACCCCAAATTTAACTTTGCTATGTGTACAGATACTTCCAAGTAGGTCACCCAAATCTCTGACGCTTTGTGTCGCTCAGAATCTTGCTTCCTTCGTTTTCCGCATACCGTTTGCTTCCAATACTTCCCCCTTTCCTGGACGACTTTGGACTCAAGTTCTGGTCTCTTTCCAGTTCCGTCTCGCTTTTTGCTTTTTGATCAAACTGTCCATCATCCAGCCACCCTCTACTATCAAAATATTCATACATCCTCTCCGGAGTATTACACACCCACTCGCCCGTTGCCAGCTGCGTCTCCTCCAGCCGCAAATCTAACGGGCAGTGCCCTTCTCTCAATTTCAACAGCCTCAATTCTTCCTCAGTCCTTCTCAGCTTCTCCCGTTCACCCTCCAATCTCACCCTCCTCTGGTCATTACTCCCCTTCTGGAAATCCTTCTCGCGATCGTATGCTAGTGGGTGGTTGCACAGCAATACAATTTTCCAATCTTCATACAGTACATCTTTACACACACGTTTATTCCACATCAACGCCTTCATTATATTGTGCAACCTTTCTTCACACGTCGCTGTTCTATCTTTCTCGCATTCTTTGTTCGGTTTCAGAGCTTTGTTGAACTGCGTCGGGCCCCGGAAACCGTGGATACAGCGATCTAGTAGTGAGACCAGGACTTGGCGAGCTGTGGACGAGACTAGACGGGCATCGAAGGTTCCGGGCTGGAACATTCGTGCGGCGTACGATGAAGGCGTGTCTTTTATGGCGTAGATATTCTGGATCGATAAGGTCAGTTGGTGGACCCAGTATTCGGCCATGAGCTTGACGGCGTTTATAGTATGGTCAGACTGTGGAGTGTGATAAGGGGGCTCATAGACCCGCCGGCGGTATTCGCGGGCTTGGTACCAAGGGCTAGACTGGACTCTTTCTTGAGATTGTGGCCATGAGAAGATTGGCGGTGGAGGGAGGATATGAGAAAGGTCGTAAGTAATGTTTCTTGGTGTGTTTTGCTCCCCATCTCCGTCCTTTCTGTCGTGAAATTCTGCTGTATTCATAAAATCTCCAGTAGCATTATGCGGTGAGCTTGTAGAAGCAGAAAAATCGCACTGCGTTATCTTAGGCAATAAGCGCCTCAGATTACATTCAAATACAGTATTCTCTTGTGTCTGGTACGTCGATGGCTGACTTACTGTAAACTCTTCCTTGCATGTCTCTTTGTTCGATTGCAACTCTCCACTACCACATTTCTCCCCACCTTCTTGGTCTGCCTCTGGTGTTATAGGCTCTATTATTCTTTCGAGGTTTCCGCGCAGCGAGCACTGCGAAATCTGCATAAACGGCAAAGACTGTGGTATCAAGAAATCCTGCTCTAGCCTTCGATCAGCAACCCACATACATCGTTGATACCAGGCACTAGAAACAAACCTTGATCAATCAACGAACCATCAGCATGCGATAAATCCATATCTAGGTTTTCTGTTTCAGAGTCGTAGGAAGACTTCAAGCTGTGTAAAATCTAGCCTTGGTTGATAGTTCGGCTTCTCTCTTATTTGGCTATGACTATGGTCAATTAAAGCGTAAATGCGTGTGTGTGTGATGTGACCTTTGTAGAAGTTGAAGGTCGCGAACGCGAATACTAGATATGTATATATAAGGGGGAAAGGCCCCCACTGAGATGAGTGTGAATACTGGGACGTCAATTGAGGATTTTCGCCGCATTCAATTGTGGCAGTACAGGTCTTTCGAAAAAAAACTATTATTGTAGATTCAATATTTTTACAGCAAACTTCACGTATGGACACACTAGTGAGCAAGCAGGCCTACGTTGAACTTTACAACACACACCTCTTGCGAGCACGGTCTAGAACGAAATCTCGCCTGATTTCTAAGAAATTCCCTTCTTATTGCCGACATGTCTATTTGAAATCATGGTATTCAAGTACTACTCAAACTAAACTCGGTCCATTTTCTCAGGATACATTCGTGGCCAACAAAGCTATCAGACAGTTAGTAGATGTATAACAAGATTATATCAAATTTAAGCTGCACACCCGACTTTTACACGGGCACAGCCCTAAATATGGTCTCGGAAAATGTAATCAAACGCAAACATCTTCCCAGTGAAACACTCCCACGCCAACTCTCTGTCTTTCACCAACTAATAAAGTCCAGAAAACCCACCTTGAACCTTGAACATACACCCACATCAAACAACTCTCCTCTATTCAAGATACGGAACCCTTAATCCTTGTCCTCACCCTCTTTGTATCATTCACTATTGCTGCCGTCTCGCCATTAACAATGCTCGCACTCTCGGCGGACTCCTCAATCGCGACCCAAGCCCAAGTTGCGAAGAATAACTCCAGGAAACATCATGAAAGGATTTAAATAACGGCTCACTTCATTAAATTAGGCTAGTCGTATAGTGCTCATACAGGAAACGACAAAACAAAAAATAGCATCTTTCGTAGATTGTCATGAGGGGGAGTACGCATAAAATAAGTGGATGACACATAGTCTCCAACTGCTCTCTTTATTGCATAATATTCCCACGATGTGACTGAATAATAGACTACGATTATCAACTCGGGTATACAGTACACGCCAAGGTACATAGAAAGTGCTCGAGAAAGTGCCAAAAATGAGGCAATTCCACGCTTCAGCCCCTAATAACTAGAACTCCACATTTTAAACAATACCCTGCCAACGCCTTTTCCAAATTTCCTTTTTCTTCGTATAGATTTTGCTCTGATTCGATGTATTTTCAAGCATGCAAAAGGCTAAAAGATCGATCTATAATGAAAGGGCGAACTCAGCCCATTGAGTTCCGCCTGTGGGCATCTTCTACTGCCCTCTCCCAGCTCGTTCGATAGATGAACGTGCCTTCGATAGAAGCTACTATTCCGAGTGCAATCGCAGGTCCCTGTACCACGTCAGTTCTTCGAATCTTGAGCATGACCTAGGTGTATAACAGAATAAATCATAAAGGAAGAACTCACTGTCCAAAGTCCATGCAGCCCCCAGCCAGCACCAAAGCCAGTACTGAAACTAATGGGTAATCCAACAACATAATACGCAAACAGTCCCACGTACCCACCAATCTCCTGTCGACCCAAGCCCCTCAAAATACCATTGCAGTTGCATGCCAGTGCATCGAAGAGCTGGAAGGCGGCGCAAAGCGGAAGCAGTTTAGCAACTAAATCGATGACTTCTTCATCTTGGGTGAAGAGGCGGGGAATGTAATTCCGGAGCAAGGAGAGCAGGAGCAGGTTGAATATTCCAACACCGATGGCAAACACCATTGCGACTTTGGCGGCGGTCTTTGCGGGAAGCGCGAGAGTGGCTCCAATAAGGTTTGCGATGCGGGTAGATGCTGCCACGCTCATCGGGAATGGAATTTGAAAGGTGATTCCAGTGATGGACCCAAGTACACTTTGGGCAGCTAGTGGGGTAGGACCGAGCCAACTAGCAGAGAGGGTGAGGATCTCAAAAGCCATAAACTCGGCGAGCACCATGACAAGACCCGGGAGAGCAAGTTTGATCATAGGCATCCAGTTTTTCAGCGCCTTGCGATCGAAGCCACCCCAGCACTGATACCCGTCGACAAAGCGGACGTATAGGAAGAGCAGGATTGGCATAAGTGTCTCAGTTATAGAGACTGCGATGGGCGCACCGATGAAGCCCCATTTGAGCTGCCAGACGAAAATGTAATTCATCAGTGCGTTCAGTGGCGCACATATGAGCAGGATATACATGGTGGCACTAAAGAGACCCTGGGCTTGCAGATAGCGCTTTCCGGCCTCGAATGTGGCGTAACCAGGAGCACCAAAAATAAGAACCTTCAGATAGAGACCAGCCAAGCGGGCGGTTTCTTGCTCAGGAACGATGAGCGAGAGAATCTGGGTACCGAAACCCCATACTATGGCAATGGGAATCGTGATGAGCCAGAGGAAATACAGCATTCTTTGCAATTGCAGACCGACGAGATGCAGGCGGCCGGAGCCATAGGCTTGGGAACAAAGTGTGTCGAGAGAAGTAGCTAGACCGGCATATACTGCGTAGCCGGTAATGGATGCGGTCACTAATGGATTGTAAGCTCGGAGTACGAATAATCTATCGAAGAAAATGGGCGAATCTTACTGCCTGCCAAACTTACAGCCCCAAGCTCAACTTTACCGATATGTCCAACTGTGAAGATGCTCGCCACAGGAAGCGAGTACTGAAGCAAAAACGTCAGAATCAGTGGAGCAGATGATTTGGTCAACACTTTTGCTTCCCGCTGCCACGTGGTGGTGATCTTTCCAGCCGCAACCGCCTCATTCCACGTCTTCTTAATCGTCTTTGGGGTGTCTAGGCCTCCATATGGCAGGTCTGGATTCCCACCTAGCAACGCCGTCCGCTCCGATGCTATCTCCCGATCAATAGCCGACTCTTCATCCGCCACACTCCTCACCCGCCTCAACGCAGAAACAGAAAGCCTCTTGGCAAGACTCCCAGCATTCGCACCCTCGCTGCCTCTCCGCGGGTGCTTTGGCGGCAAAAGATGGTTGTCACGGAGTAAACTCCACTCTTCGCTCCGGATTTCCTCGCGCTCTTTCTTGGACAGGTAGCTATGATACTTTTTCGCAGGGTCTCCGTGCTCAGGTACACTCGACGAGAAGATAGCCGACGACCGCGCTCCGGGATTGACGTACGAGGGGCGCCGATAAGAATTTATCATTGAAAATTGGCGGATGGTCGAGTTGTCGGACTCGGTATCTTCTTCGGAGCTCGAGACGGCTTCATCGTCCTCTGAAGAATCCTCTTCCATATCTCGGGCGATGGCCTCCTCGGCAACTTCCTCTGACGCAGTCAAATGCTCCATCTGCGAGGCCAGAATCGACATGAAGCCGTCCGAGGGCCCTTCTGCCTCAGGCGGCTGGGCCATGGTGTGCGTGGGGTTAATAAATTGTGATTACAGGCACTTGGGCTATACTAATACGCCACAATTGAGTGTTGGCTTGTCGAGCGGAAAGCAAAAGTAACAAAAGAGAAAGCGAAGCAAACAGCGACGGCGCAATTGGCCCTTTTAAAAAGCCCGGAGAGCGGGGGATGACTGGTATAAGTTCATGGAAATCTTCTCTGCAACGGCGCGGGCCTATCCGATGCGGCAATTGCATGCGAGGCACAGATTGGAGCTTAGCCCGACGCCCTTTTCCTCCCACCAGAGACACATAGATTACCGGCCAACTCACCGCCTCCCGCTTCCTCTTTCGATTAGCGCCGTATTCCCGGTTTATAACCAAAATAACGCCCGGTCCAACTTCGCCTCGCCTCTGGCCTGTTTCTATTCACGTATTCGCCACAACTCAATGAGAATCCTCTCGACTCTCTATTCCAGCAAGCAATCGTGAATGGTCCATTTGCTGGTTCTCTGTCGGCTCTATGCACAAGACCACTCCAGAGATGAGCTGGCAATACAACCCGGAAATGAGTCACATTGTTAAATAGGGCTCTACATGCAAGATGGCCCACCAAGCTGGCACGAAGCTTCTGCATCCATGCTATTTTCGATGCTGACTAAATATCGAGTGCTGCAAGTGTTAAAGGCAAGCCTAGGATCCTATGAGTCTGGCCCTAAAAGTGAATAATGAGAAGAGGAACTAAGAGGTGTAGAAATGTGTTAGGCATAGTAATAAATGGTATAGACGAGCTTACTAATTGCTGCCACGCTTTGCTTTGAGAGGCGGCGGCGTCGAAGCCACAGCAGCGCATCTACATAAAATGTAATCAAATGAGCTTTCCACGCTATCTACAGGATTTAGTATGCTAATGAGGTCCGTATCATTATAATAGACTATTAGTAGTAACACACTTGGGATTATTTCTGGTACTACTAATTCTAAACCGAACGCGAAACAACGATAAAATACTCAAAGGTGGGGATGACAAGATGACTCAGCAGAAAACCCCGTACCAAGAAAAAGATGACTATATATGGTCACGTGAGCCCTTAGTAGGTGCTAATACATCCACGGAACCAAATTGGATACATAGTTCTTATGAATTTTCTAGCTAGCCTACATCCCCAATTTTGTGTGTCCCATCCACATAATGCTCCGAGCTCGATGTCGCCCAAAGCGAAGCCTCCCAACTATCAGTGAACATTGCCCATCACCCACATAGGGAACCTACATGGAATTAGGCGACGTGGATATCCAGATGTTGGCGAAGAGAAAGCGCACGGAATAGGCATTGCAAAATTTGAAACACTGGCGTGAAGAAACAAACTTTTCCCGATATAGACCCCTCTAATACATATTGAGAAACGTGTACCAAAAAGAGAGTAGAACGCTGACCAAGTAGATTTAAGCGGACAAGGCCTGCTTCCCTTCCTCTGTTTTAAACACCAACTCGTAAGACTCGGCATTAGATTTCTTAGAAAGGGACTTGGGAGTGCCAGTCTGTAGTTCCGCAGTCGAGTCGGTCTTCACAAATGAAGGTAGCACCTCACTAGCTTGTCTAGTGCTCTTAGCGATACGCATGGATTCTAAGAGAGACAAGATTCTTTTCGTTGGTAACATATGGGCTAGGATGGGCCGCAAGGTCGGGCCGCACACTGCCACTATACCAACTTGGACCTCAGCAAGATTCCAGATTGAAAGTCCGGTCAGAATGACTGGTCTTGTTAGTTACTTGTGTATTTGCCGATGCGGGAGCTAGCTTACGGATAGCATCTCCAGTATATTGCCCTAGCGCAGCCATGATGAATATGTAGGCTTTCACGATACTAGCTCCTACAGACCTGTATCGAAGTCAATTCCAGGCCGTGTACTCCCAGAAGCAAAGCTTACAATGCACCAACCATGAAAATAGTGGCGACAAGAATTTTCCTGTCCCTAGGAAGATGTAACGAGAATATCTAATCAGAAGGTTAGAATGGTATCTCTGGGTTCCCCCGCGCCTACATACAACTGGTATTGGAATGATCAAAGTGACGAAATCAGTCGCAATATCACTCCCTACCCAAGCATATCCTGACGGTATCGCTGAGCCGCAATGAGATAGATACGCCTGAGGGGTGGAAAACAGCGCCTTCAAGTGACTTCCACACTCCAGGAGTCCAGCGAGGATGAACGAAGTTGTCCACACTATCAAGACAAGAATCCAAACGATCAAGAATCTTCGGAATCTGACCATGGCGAATAGGTGCCAGTATAGAAATGTTGCAGAGAGCTTGATCAGCCCGAGCGCTAGTATTCCAAGTAGAAGGAAGGATAGTTCGATCTCATAAAATGTGAGTAATACTGACATCCTCAAACGCTTTGAGCACTAACATGTTTTGTCTTATTCAAGCGGCCAGTTACAGCCCTTACATCATCGATAGTTCCATTTAGAGGATATGCTAGGGACTTGATAGCAACCCCTACTTCCATTAGCCTACTGGCATTTGACCTGGAAGATATCATACCATAGATTTCCATGACCGTCAACCCCGTTCCACATACGAACGCGCCTAGGACGAGCCAGTCCGCTATAATAATGGGTGCTTTCATCCAGCGACGGGAAAAAAATCGCAACCCCACACATGTGGCAGCTACGATCTCCATGATGACAGAGCCAACTATAATACCGCTAGGATTGTCGTAGTCCATTTTGCGCCAAGTCCTCAATAGCTGCGAAAAGGAAGAATATATTGGCTTAAAATGCGAGCCGATAAAAATGGCTCCCCTTGAACAGTAACTTGAAGAAACCTTCGGACCAGACAGGTTTTATCTCCTCAGTCCTCTTACTATCACACCGTATTCAAAACCGCTGGGGTGGGGACAGATACGTTGGAGGGGTGGAAAATTCCGGTCACGCCGACCTATAGAGTGCATTTTTTGCCTTCGTCCTTCATGTGCCTGATGCGAAAAATAGTTCCCGTTTACACGAAGTGCCCAAATATCGAATGTGGTACAATTAAGGTGTGCCCACCGAAATGCACGTTCCAGAGGGTGATCTTACGTGATACGAGAGCTGTAGTCTGACCTTTGCATGGGAGTAGACACTTCCAGAATCCTGGTAATGCCCGAAATTAAAGAGGTTATTCTGTGTCTTATCCCACAGTCTTATTGCTCAGTTGGTAGATGCAACGATCGGCAAATAAGGATTACAATCATTCTCTATCTCCACTCAGTGCTTATTACATAAAATTGCCGATGCCGAAAGGAGTATACTCCGAGAATGATATATCCATTAACGAGAGATCAAACCGGTGCAAGAAACGCCATCTCGAGAGGCCAGACCCAGAGATGGGACGATCATCTAGCTAACAAGGGTTTCATGTTCGTCCTTATACCCCGAGCCTCTCACTGAGACTATTTAAAAACGCGCATCTCGGCAGAAGTTGCTCTCGGTCGAGCACTGACTTCCGAAAACGCGCAGAAGGTGAGGACATAGCCCCGACGCTGATCCCAGGTAGAATCTGCTGTTGCTCACCTGTAATCTCTTCTGCGAAACCGGAATTCTTCTCAATGTGCTCTTCACTTGAAGATCTTCCAGATCTTAGAAATGTTGGTCCTGTGCCATATGGGCCCCCGACAACTTGAATATTCAGTGATTGCGGTTCAGATTCCTCCGCCACACTATTGTCCGCCAAGAAAGCTCCATGCCAGCTCTTGGGACTTTCTGTATCAGCTCCATTCGGATTACCCGTATATGCAAAGTTGATAAATGAAGTAGCAAATTCCTTCGATAGCTTCTGGTCCTGTTCCGAGACCTGGCCTTCAGGAAAGACGCCGTTGAAATTATAATTCGTATCAGAGCCGTGAGAAACTTTAATGTATGGCATCCCGGCGCCCTTCCACAGTGGGGTCAGCATACTCTGGTTCAGGGCGTAGAAGAATACGCCCGAATGTTGAGAGTTCTTGAATGTCGATTGCCTACTCATTTCATACCCAAAGTCGATAGATGAACAAGTGAAGAGAAGATCCCGTAGAATTCGAGAAAGTCGGAAGAAGTGAACAGACACAGGCGGTTCATTCTCGTCCTTGTTAGCCTCGTAATTCTTGACGTCTTCGGAGAAGTCGGCGACACTATAAAGCGAAAATAACTGTGAAAAGTCATCATCGCTTAGGGCATGAGCAAAGCCTTTGATGGCTCTAATCATGTCGTCTTCTTCTTGGATAAGCTGTGCTGGTCCTACGTTCATAGCACCATCATCTTGAGTCCACCCGTAAACAATCGGAATATCTGGATTCTGTAAGTGGTCTAGTATGTAAAGGATTTGTTTGAATGTATTAACCTTTGACGAAACGGCCACTCTTATATAACACCGACTGTCTGTCCGGGATGAAATCACCATCGACAGACGGAATGAAAGTAAAGAGTCCAGCAGGTGGGTGGTTGGCTACAGAATACTCCATGGCAGTACTTAGAAGCTGTTCCATTGGAACAGCTCTGAGGCACTGCAATAGCTCTTCACCACTTTGTGAACAACCCACTTTCTCTGCCACAGCGAGCGTATGTAAGGTCGTTGCATCACTAGTCATGTTGAGAGCAGTTCCGGGAGGCCCTGACATCATCCAGGCTTGTGTGAAAGGGACGCCCTAATATTCAGGTTCAAGCATCAGTAAATAATGAAATGATATCGGGATTTGCGGAAGAAGAGGCACCGCTTACTATGTAAGAGTTAGCTGATACTCATTCAAGTTAAGAAGGCGCAAGCTCTAAGGATTTCTGAGTCGTTCGAATGTTCGGTCACCCTACAGAGCCCTCCGCTTGAACACTAGAATACTAACCTTGTTCACCACCATAAGCCATGAGTTGGAGCGACGAGAAGGTACCACCAGCGCTTAAACCGAACACCGTAATCTTCTCTGGGTCACCTCCAAAGGCTTCAATATTATCCTTCACCCATTGTATTCCCTCCCGCTGATCTCTCATCCCTACATTGAGAGACTTTCTCTCTTTGAGGATGGGAAGCCTAGCAAATCCAAACGCTGTCAAACGGTAGTTGATGGCAACGTATATGATCGGCTTTCCTATGGATTTTGACAGTGTAATGAGCTTGTCAGGCTCAAAATGTGGATCGTAGGCAGAACCTTTGACCACGCCACCGCCATGGAGATGCACCACTACTGGAAGCTTGCTATCTGAAGTCTCGGTAGTAGGAACAGGTCTCGCGATGCGGAGGTTGAGACAGTCCTCACTAATCTCCTTCGTTTCTGAGAAGAAAGGAGGCATCGCATCTTTGAGCTGAGGGCAGGCAGGACCAGGCGAAGTGGCATCAACCTCGGCTCCCAGAGGCGGAAAATATGGCTCTGGGGGCGAGAAACGACGCTCTCCAGACGTGTCATGGGCATATTTCACATTTTGGTAATGCTCAACTGCATCGCGGGTTGTGCCGCGATACGTTATTTGGTGTTTGACATCATGCAGCCGGGCGCCTTGGATGGTAACGAATTCGCAAAATAGTACTGATGTAACAAGTAAAAGTCTCTGGGCAGCCATGTTCTCGATGGTGGTAGAATGTCCTCCGTCGCGAGAAGAGGGAAGATGATGAAAGACTGAAACTCATGCTGGTGGCACAGCATCCGGTCAAACACCAAGACGTATGTAATTTACGACATGCATCTTCCCGACGTGCTGGAATTATATAGTGGTTGCCTAAACCCGACTTTTATCACCCACCCACAAGCAAAGTTTCAATAAGGCAGTATCACAATTGAAACAAGCAAAGTCAACCGCGGGGAACAGGACGTCTCACTCATATTCGGCAAAGTTACTCCGTGGGGATAATATCTGTGCGTTTACACGTAAGCTAGGCCGAAATGCTGGACCATGACACCCGCTGAAAGATTTCACGAGGTGTAGATATTGTGTGTTCACTTTCTGCCAATCAAACCAGAGAAACAGGCATTGGGCTGTCATCACTTGACACCGAGCTGAAAGACTCGGGTTCTTGCAAACAAGATTTCAAACAAATGATATCAAAGCTGGAGTTTGCAAAGTTCATTGGGACAAGATAACGTAACAACTGCGTTTAATATCTACACCTTACAACCTCCTTAAAATAGCCTTCCTTTCACATGTCACAGTTATCAATACCAATGCCCAAAATATCTCCCCGCTTCTTCAGGATGCAGAGATCAGTGTCAAACTCAGTCGAGCCGTCCCTCCTTCCGATTGTGCTTTCGGGGGCCGCTACCGCACGACCTTGAGCTCGTTAGAATAATCGTGACCGAGATATGGGGACTGTCTGACCACGAATCGGAAAAGCAACACCGATTTGAACCATCAACATAAGAAGGCCGAACGAGGCTGTAATCTTCATATTGGACAGGAGGTTTGTAGTAGAGATTTTGACGGACGCCTTCGAATATAATTGATACTGAGACAGAGTGTAGGTACAGCCAAAGGAAAGGATAAAGAATAGTCTTTATTTCAGAACAAGTTATGTGAGACTCTCTTCAGTGGACTCGGGGTCTAGGTCTGCATCATATCCCGAACTCGTGCTTCAAGTCAAGCCTCGTGAGATTTCAAATCGGTTACCGTATTATATGATAAGGACGTTTGACCCGCTGCAAGAAAGCTGTCGTGTCTCAGTCATGAGGATGGAGAGATGAACCTCATAGGGCAGAATTACGATAATTGATTCTCCAAGAGGCCAAGTCTCACCGGAGCGAACAAGCTGTAGAGCTACATCTATTTGCCCCTTTAAGCTCCAATGCCGGTGCCCAGACCACGCCCTATCAGCCAATGCTAAACCATGTTCACCAGAAAACTATCCATGAAGGACTGCATTGCGGCCTTTAAAAAGAAAAAGAAATTTCAAATAAAAGGCTTGGAGATGGCGTGACCAATTCCTGCATTGCCATCCTCGTTACAAAATCATCCTTCATTTGCCTTGTAGGAGGCCTGCAACTATCTCGTTCCAGGCAAGAGCGTTCGCTTCTAATTCATCGTTTCTGAGCCTGAATCGCCCATATTTCCCAGCTCACTCAAGGTCTCAAGCTCAGCAGTCTGTTTCTAGAAGTGTGCTGTTACGGCAGTCATCACCGTTTCGATTTCTCTGTCCCGTTGCTTCAATCACCATGTTTAGCGAGGAAGAGTACCAATACGCTCCTGTCGATGGTGAAGATAGCACCATTAACGATGAGACGTCGCTTTTATTCCAAGATAATTCATGGAGGAGAAGATTTTTCATACTAATGGGGCTCTTCATATCAACTACTCTCGTACTAAGCACCTCACTTATCTATTCCATCCTCTCAGTCCGCTGCACCATCCACAAATCGAACGTACATTTTCCATATAGTAAGCTTCCACAATACTACAAGTCTCCATGCTGCTAACTCAGAGCCAGCACCCGCAACATCTGAGGTCCAATACATAAATCGCTATCTGACTCGCGATCCTGACACCCCGTCATTTATGGGAAAACCACGGCCTGAGCTTGACGCAGCTTGGCATGATTTATTAGAGGGTACGGTTTTTTTAAAAGAAATTTCCCATCTGCCACCCACTAACAGTTTCCTAGGCACACTAATCAAATACTCTGCTGGAGAGCTTGAGAATGCCGGAAATGCTACATCTGTAGCCCACAAAGACGGCGGATACGTAGGGGGGCTAGGTATCTCACATTCCCTCCACTGCCTGGTACATACCCTAGTATTCATTCATATATATAAACGAAACTAAGCTGTGTCTAGAAGCGATTAAAACAATACATGTATCCCGAGTACTACTACGGCCACGAGGCCCAAGACTGGGCTGAACTAGAATCTCACGCCGGTAAGTAGCATCATTTCCTCACTCGTGTACTGCGCCAAATTCTCGCCGTGAGTGGGTGTAAAATGAATCCTAACGATCCCCTAGACCACTGCCTTGAAAGTCTAAGACAGATGCTTTTGTGCCAACCAGATATCTCCGTGTACACATTGGAGTGGACACCTCATAGTCGCTTCAAGCCAACAGTACGAGTTCCTCAGGCACATGCCTGTGTTAACTGGCCGAAACTCCATTTGTGGATGAAAGACCGTGCGGCGAGGCTAGAGGATATGGTGCCCCCAGATCCGTCGTTATATGAAGCGAAAAAGAGCAATATATAGTCCATACACCTACTACATAAGAAAATCAAATGTTGAAAAGCATAAAACGTAATTGACTTCTTCATTCCTATATTTACTCTAGCAGTATTAGGAAGCATCAAACCAATGTAACATTGTCATGTTCATCACCTTTCAAACTATTTTCAGAGTCGACACAAGCCTTTGGAAAGACTATGTCGCATCAATAGTAGTACACATTTTCTATGATGCTTACATCTCGGAAGGAAAAGACAAACAACAAATCTCTTTTGAACTACATCAAATCAAGTACAGATAGCCCTCAACTGTCTAATCTTTTAGTCGACTCAGTCATGAATATGGCTTCCAATATGTGTACTACTACAACACTTAGTCAGGATCCCACTGACGTCATAGAGCAATTGGTGAGTCAAACCCTGCCACCAATCATCATGGGCGATACAACCTACGATATAATCTGGCACAAGTGATTTACCCTAGGCTCAATGAGGGAAGCTAGTCCTCCAATCATATAGTCGATAGTGGGGCTGATTACTCCAGGGTGGTATGCCTTGGCATAAAAAACGCTTGGGCCCTTGGTAATAGATCCCTCTCTTTCCATCATTACTAGAAAGACCCTCTCAAGGGCATGTAGGGACTGGGACACCAGCTCCTGTAGCACAAGCTACAGAAAAGAGGGGGAGGAGACGTCCTCTGTTAGATGAGGCTGGTCGCGCGGCGCAAAAGAAGGCTAGGAGAGAGAAGGAGAGGAGGGAGAGGAAGAAGCCAGAGTAGGTTTGTAAAATATTAATGTATAATAGTTAGAATTAAAACATGTACAACAACACTATACTATTCACCTAGGGCCATTTAATCGCTGGCTACACATTGTACGTGGATTGACGCGATTACAAAGCAAGAATCGGCCCCACTATGGGCCATATGATTGGAGGACTAGCTTCCCCCATTGAGCCTAGGGTAAATCACTTGTGCCAGATTATGTCGTACCGTATATGCAGCAGCGAGATTATAGAGAGGAAATGCTGGGGTACACCGGGTTTCACGGTTCTGTGAACCATTTTGTAAATACAGAAATTCAACAATACGCTCATATACAGCTGCGCCCTTTTGACTCTGAAATGGTATATTGAAAGTGATGCTTAGGGCAACCTGCAGCTTGTCACTTCATACTCACCCATGAGTGCATTTTCCTGCCAGTAGTTAGTAAGGTCGATTCGTGCTTCCTAGGAGCGTGGGAAAGAACGGGGTCCGAGAACGTGACCCAGGTAGCCAATACTGAACATGGCATTATATAATCATGCCATATAGAGAAACGCAAGCTGCTTGCACATGATACACGTAGGATGTTACAAAGTTCAAAATAAAGGCCTATATGGTACTACAAATGCGTGGTTCTTCAGTATCCTGCCCCTCTCAGGGCTCAGAATGTACTCCGTTCGCCCTCTCATCACCAAGGAGAGGCATCCGCTCGGCATGGGCTTCATTTCCATTTGCCCCCACCACAGATCCGCTACCCGTCTTCGCAGCCTTCGCCGCCTTCATATCCCTCCAAACGAAGCCCAAGCTCATAACGAGCAAGCAACCTTGTAACAACCCTGTAAATATAAACAACCCCCAAGCGCTCCAACCCCCCGGTCCTAATCTAACCGCCAAACTGGCCGCAAACACAAAGCTACCAGGCGTCTGGATGCACATCATTGGCACAGACAAACTCCCAGTTTCTTGTAGCCTCCACGTTGTTAGGATCTGCGGGAAGTACTGAATGGCTGCGAGAACAGTCCCGAGGATACCGAGGAAGTTGGCCCAACCACGCAGGTGCGAGGGCGCAGCATACACGAAAACGATAGATCCAAGGAATGTGAAGATGAAGAAGGCGAGGGAGCCTGAAAGAACGAGGACGGCTTCTTTCCAGGTTGGCATGCGCTCGTCGGCTTCCATTTCAGCTTGGGAGGGGCGGGGGAAGAAGATGAGGAAGAGGAGCATTCTAGTAGACGCGTTTTGTCAGCCTACCATCCTTCTTGAGCCCATGAGCTGCCCTGGGTGCTCTCGGACCGACTCTCGATGGGACGGAAGGAGGAAAGACTTACATGAAGAAGAAACACGTCCACTGTATCCCAATCTGTGCAACACCTAGCAAGGCAGCCGCGCAAGCAAAGCTACTAATCTCCTTACAGCACCCCATATCCCGCGTGCTTTCCGGGAGTGTCAATATATTCGCGATGCTAGCCGTAGCCGACACAGTGCCTAGAAGCACAAACATTGGGCTAAGTCCCCGCGACGACCGCCGCGATATTATCTTGTGGTGTTGTGGAAGATACGACACGAGGATGCCTACGAGGATGAAGCTATTAGGCATTAGTTGTGTGCTTCAGGGCAGACGGGAAAAGGGCGCTTGCATTGAGACCGAAAAATTAACAATGTCGGGATTCGCGAGCTCCCGGCAGCGATCATAAGTTTGGGCAAACATGTTTGCAGGTTGAGGTGTGGGATGGAGGAGTGTCGGAGAGTTCGTGCAGCAGTCAGTGCTTGAGCTTCAATCATCAAGCTATGGCGCGTGTGACGTCTAGCCGCGGCTTTGTGCTTCGACCAATCAAAGGCCTCATCCGCCTCACGCAAAGGCACCAGAACAAAAGAACAAAACTCGAGTATAACTTTACGACGGTGAAATCGATCTTTCGTCCACGTCTATTCCAAGATTAAGTGTGGTGTCTTGCAGAATACCTTCCATGCTAACCATCGCGAGAAAGATGTCAAGTGGGGGACCTAACCAAGCTCTATCCAAATATGCCTTTTCCCCCATGCCGTGCCATTTCTCCCAGACACCATTATACTCATACACCGTCTATCTATTTACACCACAACTCTCCTCAACACCTCCGTTCCTCCAAGAATCCTCCTCGCTGTCACCGCATCCCTCCCCTTCCCACTCTCCCACCGGCCTTCCCGACTGCCTTCGTCCCTCCCCCAACCTTCGTCCTCCTCTTCTCCATCTTCGTTCTTAAAACCTGTCGCGCCTTCCATAAACGCTACCTGTCGATCGTGTGTGCCCTCCACCCATCGGTGGATGCAAGTATAGCAATACACGTACCCGGTGGGCGCAGCCGTAGGAGTTGTGATCGGGAGTGTGCATATTGGACACAGACGGGAATTTGGGGGGTGGGGAACAGTGAGGATAGGGAGAAGAGTCTTCGAGGAGATCGGAGGTTCGGGTTTCTCTACTTTCTCTGATGACGATGTAGTTGGGCGTTTCGCATCCGCCGATGCCTCGCCCAGCTTTACTTTCGAAGGGGCTGCTTGCCGTATAGAAGGAGGGAGGACTGGAGGTGGTAGTTCGATATTCTCTGCAGCTTTGCGGGACAACTGGCGCGCGAAATCGGACGCGTGCCACCATTCCAGAAACTTGAGTGCGAATATACTCGTTGGTAGAAGTATCCTCATCGAACCCAACAGTCGTGGTGTAACGCTCCGCGCCATATTCCTAGGCGAGAACATGCTGCCTCCTTCTCCCGGCCTCGCTGGTCCAACCTTCTTCGGCTGCGCCGCTAGTGCTATTGCCTTATGGTCCGCCTGTCCCAATCTCCGTAGCCGTGTTCCAATGAGCCAGAGGAACGGTGAGTGATATTTCGATCCGTCGAACAAGTAAGCCATGTTGAAGACCAGCATCGAGAAGTAATAGGCCGCGTTCACACTCGGGTATACATTCCGCAAGAACCACTTATAATAAAACATCAATCTCTCTTTTATCCCGGCGCCTGCCCTCAGTCCGTCCCGATCACGATTGTAACCCGGCCCTAGGATATTCGAATGCGCGGCGTGTATATCGTAACCCTCATCCAGCTTCCTCTTCAGCCATGGAATACCCACGAGCACCGCCAAATTCCGCCATATATCCCCATCTCCCAGCTTCGTCGCCTCTCTTACGCTCTCACTCGCGCCGAGTTGTGCGCGCGAGATCTCTCCTCCTTTTACTCTCAGCACGCGCGCGCGTTTCAGCCCGTAAAAGTTCTCGGTGAAAGAGCCGCCATATGTTTTTAAAAAGTGCCGCTCCACCAGCAGCATAACAAGCGCGTAGACTTCATCGAAGGAGTTGAGAACGGGCAGGAGGTAGCGTGGGTATCGATGTGTGAAGATGGCAAGGAGGTAGCGGAGGGAGGGAGGGAGGAGGCTGGCGAGTTGTTGTTCAGAGAGGACCTCGAAGAGAGAGGGTTTAAGGTCGTCTATACCATTCTGCAGGCTAGGTAGGAACTCCATTGTGGGGTGTTGAAGTGACCCTGAGGCATGGTGCGCGTTGCTGTGGATAAGGGCTCGTGGTGGTCTGCCGAGGTCATCCCCTTCAAGACTAGCTCGGTCCTGTATGGTCGGGGCTGATGTTCAACAGCCTCACGGTCTCACAAACATTCTGTATTAACGGAGCGGAAATGAACACAGATTTCCTATGTATTAGAGCTGAGTCTAGTGGCGAATAAAATATTAATAAACTCTACTGTCTCCCAAAAATCTATGCTATTCCCCATCTAACGATTGTATCTACCCTTTCTTCAAGCTATTAGTACCTCTTGAAGATGTTAAGCTATGCCCCACAGATGACCAATTCAAACCCTCATCCCGTTAGATCAGACGTCAGAAATCTCTCCTGATCGCTCAAGTAATTGTACTTCTCCAACCAACTCAACTTCTGTTTGGCCCGATGATTTCTCCACTTCTCCGGCACCTGCTTTACTACATTGGGGATGTCCTTTAAGTGTCCAGTCATTATCTCCAACGCATGGCCCATGTTCAAAGAGTTTTGGTTGCTGTTCTCAGAGCAATGCCCTCTTCGAAGTCGAAGCCTTCTATGCTGATGGCCTTCAACGTCCCGAATTACGACTCCGCTAGGTTTGCGGGGATTCGGATCATGGAAAGCGTATGCAGGCGGAGGTTCTATGTTGTTGGTATTTTCAGGACGGTGGCTAGCAATGCCTCTTGCTCGTATACGCCGACGTTCCCGGAGGAGGTGCAATCGAGAGGCAGAGGGGTTTGGCTCCTGGCTACTCAGATGGGAGGCGGAATGCATGTCCATTCGAGGACTAGGAAGGTGGATTCTTGAAAGAGCATTGTATCGAGTGGGCTCAGGAGAACCCCTTTGTTGCCAATCCTGAGTTGGGATATGCCGATGTGATCCCCCTCCAGGGCAAGGCCGAGAATAGTAGGGTTGAGGGCAAGGATTGCAGTTTTGGGGTGTGGTCCAACTCTCTCCCATCATACTAATGTTCTGCATAGGGTTGTTCAGTGTCGCCTCCCTTAGGTCTGGATAATGAACTGGCAGTGCCCGATAAGGACTTCGCCATCTCTCCTGCGAGATGGCCAAGCCTTCCATTGTATCGCTGCCACATCCCCTACCAGCGATGATCTGGCTGAAGCTACGGCCTTCGGTCCAGCTATCAAACATTTTGGACATGTTCGTGCCCCAGTCGAGGTCAGGTTGGACAGATTGCATGCGAAACATGACTTGCCAATGGTCAACCAACAACAATCGCAATCCACGAAAAAGAGACGGAGGGAAGGTAGCCTAGATAAAGGATAGTCGGGAGTAAATTGAGGTTGAATGGGAAGAGAACAAAACCGAGGGATATGGTTTAGACTTTTAAGACTTCACGCTTATGAAAAGAAATGTTGGTGTAATCGAACCAAAGTTCCTTGGGCACACAACCAGAGCCATGAAAACAACCGAACCAACCTTCAAGTAACTTGAACATTGACTCCACAAAAACACATACATGAAATAATATCATGTGGGATGGAAGAACAAGGGCAACGAGAATATTTGAGGCATAGGAGGAAGAGCAAAGTGTCAGGCTGCATATAAATCAGAAATGCCGTATAGTTAGAGATGGAAGGGTAAGAAATTGAAGAGACAAACCCTTTGTTAGAGAACAAAATTCCAACCAGTGGTGGCATGGATTCTCTTTCATTTTTCGCCTCTAATCCACTGCATGTGTGTGGCGTTCGTCTGGTGTTAGCCCACGCAAGCTTCAAGCACGAGAGAGGAAAAAAAAGCATGCACTTTTTCAGCCGCACACCTCGTGCGCAAAACCATCCCAACATCTCAGTGAACAATGAACAATACCATGCGGCCAATATGCGACACCAACAAACAACTTATCTGTGGGGACGCCACTACCACAGGTTTCTGCCTTGACTTTGATGCTTTCGAATGCAGGTGGTACGACGCTTGTGGCTGCCCTCCTCTCAAGGCAGAACCCGATATTGCAGGCATCGGGGTAAGACATTGTTTCCCTCTATGATCCCTTCAGACTCAAACGTATCTAGATTGTAATAGCCTTCACTGTCACAGCGGCTCTCACATGGATCTCTACCCTTGGACATCTCATCTTGGCGCCACGAAACAAGGACTGTAGGGACAATGTGATTGATGAGTACTGGGAGCGCTATGTGGGAAGGAAAATCAGAAGCCGAGTAGCGAATAATGACGTCTTGGCAGAGTGTTTCTATCAGGTCACCATGGCTCTAAGCGACCAGCAACTCGTCACTGGTATCGCCATCGTGATAGCGGGGCTGAAGTTGCATGCTCAAGGCTCGATCAGCGTCTATCATTTTTCCGTGGTTCGAGAACTGGCGTTCTTCAGCTCGACTGCCCATCTGCTATCTCTTCTGGCGCTGTGGACGTCCTTCGCTAGTGAGAGAAAGCGGTATACAGTTACGGGCGAGAGAAAAAGGGTTCCTCTGTCTCTAGTAACAAAATGGAGGTTCCTCTGCATGCTAGCATTCTGGATACTCCTTATGGTAATCACCTGGAAAACAGCAGACCGTGAGTGGGACAATATGTACGAATGTCCTGCAAGGTGTGTCCCACGCGGAATTGGGGGCAAGCCGCTTGGTTGGGCAATCGCGACCACGTATTTTATGATTACGAATTACTCTCTCTGGGTGATTAATCTGGGTGAGAAGGTTATAGGGAGACAGGAGACGATTCGAAGCTGGGCCACAGGCACCAGTGATAGGCTGCGGAAACGATTAGCACCCTTTCCGATAATCTTGAAGACATACCAAGTGGCGAGTAAAGCTGCAATGGCATGGCGGTTCTTTACCTTTTCAGACACGACCGAATTAGCAACAATGTTGGCGTGGTTGGGCGCAAATTGCTACTGGACTTTTCGAAGCCGAGTAGATGGGCGGCGGCTAATGAGAGCATACTCCAACAATGAGTGGGAAAAGGAGAATCAGCTAAGTTTCGGGCAGATAGTCCCTCTACTGCTGCTCGTTCTTCCGTTTATGAGCTTCGCAGCAACCTATCATCGTAAGTGTTGTGATCAGTTGTTTAGGGCGGTTCTAAGAAAACAATGACAGAAAACATGGAAAAGTTGAATGCAGAAACCCAGGATCCTAACGGCCAATCTAACTCAAACCGTCCATGATGGGGTCGAACCTGGGGCAATTTTGGTCTGATCTGCGTTTCTTGTCCGAACCCGGGGAGGGAGGTGGAGTAAAGTCAGGTACTCGTCAAAAAAAAAAGAGGAATCGCTCCACACTCTGTCAAACCTAACCAGAAGCCCAAGGTAAGATGGATGTTCACAAGGTCGGATTTGAGAATAAGACATGGACGTGCGAGACCAAGTCAGCTTTCCCCAAACAACGCTAGTTGTGCTCCCTCGTTCCCCCTTCTACCGGTATCAAACCGTTCCCGCGCGGCCCGTATAAAGCAAACACATGGAAAGCCACAGCGCCTACTGTAGCAATATCTGCAACATCTGTACCCGAACACGACCGCACCTCCTGTGGCACAACACGTCTTGCGGCATCTTATCGTGACCCCCATCCTAGGCCCCTCGTGACTCAGCTCTCCTCCACGCTTCATTCAGCGTCGACGCAGGTCTCACCGAGAACAGCCATGCTGGTGTTCAATACGGGCCCACAAGAGCCCAGCGAAGCGGTTTGTGGGTCGCTGGCAAGGCGCGCTCCATGCGGTCCTGGCGTTCGGGAGGCCGGCTCGCTAGAAGACGAATCACCTTCGACGGTGCGGGCGAACAGTCCCAGGCGGCACGAAACATGGTGTAAAGTCGCAAGATAGACCTTGATAGACGGCCGTTGCCCGTCTCGGTTATCTCTGTCGCCGCCGAACGAGCATGCTTTGACACATGGCGATGTTGTAAGGGAACGGTTCGATGCCTACCGCGCAGGCCAATCAGCCAGATCGTGAAGTGTGAAGCCCTCAACTATGCCTGTCTGGGATAGTGGACCCTATGTTCTTATCAGAACACCAAGACCCCTATCCCCAAAACACCATCAATTTATAGCCACGCCCCGCCAGCCCGCTCCCTTCCACACGTCTTGGCCGTTTGCGAGCTGCGAATCCGGAGACCCTAGCTGACTCTTGGGCCGCTCTTCCCTGCCACGACGCTCCACTTCGGCGATGGACGCTCTTGAAACCAAGTGTCCTGCTTATCAGTGCCAAGGCGGCTTCATGTTCAGAATGGGGGCAGCGGGAACGCGTGCAATTTGGTGAGCACCATGCCGGGTCGGGCCATCGCACTTTTTACCAGAGATTGAGGTACCGAGGCCGGAAGGACATGTATATGACCTGTGGTAAGCCCTTGCCCAAAAATATTCTTCTTCTTCTTCAAAGCAACTTGCTCATTCCTTTCTAGCAAGCTTCAACTGAAGAAGCCGACCGCAGATCAAGATGGGAGATATTGTGATAGTGAGCATGACAGCAACCACACTCGCCACAGAGTCTACCTGCCCAAATAACTAACCACTTTATGTAGCCCGCGTACAACCCGGATAAGCCCAACGGCGGCAACTCTCTAGATGAGGATGTGAATGCTCAGTATGCTGGTCTCGAGTTCCACTACACATATCTCCTCTTCTGTTCCGCCATCGTCTGGCTCATCATCCCCGGTATTGGCCTGCTCTATGGCGGTCTTTCTCGACGCAAGTCTGCCCTCGCCATGTTGTTCCAGTCCTTTGCTGTGTGCGGAGTGTAAGTTGTCCCAATTTGAACAAATGTGGCAGCTTGCTTACTAAAATTCAGTGTTTGCTTCCAATGGATGTTCTGGGGCTACTCTCTGGCGTATTCCCGTGGTGCCAACGCTTTCATCGGTAACTTGGACAACTTTGGCCTAAAGAATGTAGTGTCTGCACCCTCTCCTGGATCAGTGCTACTTCCAGAGATTGTCTTCTGTCTCTACCAGATGCTCTTCTGCGCATGCACCGTCATGCTCGTCGTCGGTGGAGCTTTCGAGCGTGGTCGCATCCTCCCGTCCATGATCTTTGCTTTCTGCTGGGCAACCATCGTGTACTGCCCAATTGCTTGCTGGACCTGGAACTCGAACGGGTGGTTGTTCAAGCTGCCCTCTCTCGATTTCGCTGGAGGTGGCCCTGTTCACATCGCTTCGGGATGGTCTGCTCTTGCCTACGCCTTTGTCCTCGGGAAACGAGTGCACAAGGGTGAGAAAGTCCACAACAAGCCCCACAACACCACCCTCGTCTTCATCGGCACCGTCTTGATTTGGTTCGGATGGTTCGGCTTTAACGGTGGCTCGGCTCTCAATGCCTCCATCCGTTCCATGATGGCTGCCTTCAACACCAACACGGCTGCATCCTTTGGCGTCTTGGGCTGGGTTATTGTTGACTACATCCGCACAAAGGGACACTTCAGCGTCGTCGGAGCCTGCTGCGGTGCTATTTCCGGCCTCGTTGGGATTACACCTGCTGCTGGTTTCGTTTCGGTCTGGATCGCCGCACTGATCGGTTTCCTTACAGGTGCCATCTGCTCTGCCGCCCACAACCTCGACAAATGGATCAAGATCGACGAGGGTCTTGACGTCTTCAAGCTCCATGGCATTGGTGGCATGGTTGGCTCTCTACTCACTGGTATCTTTGCGCAGAAGTGGGTCTCTGCTCTCGACGGTGCTTCCCAATACTCGGGTGCTCTTGACGGCGTTGGTGTTCAGGTTGGGCGCCAGCTAGCTGAAATCTGCGCCATTTCTGCCTACTCCTTCACCGTTACCTGTATCCTTCTCTACGGGCTCAAGTTCATCCCCTTCATGCATCTGCGTGTCAGCGAGGAGGCGGAGATGATTGGCCTCGACTATGATCAGTTCTTCGACGAGCAGATTGGTGATTGGAGTTTGTCAGAGCAGAACCTGCACCATGGCATCACTCATGGCACACATGCCAGCAGCCAGAACAGCGTCAAGGCCGCTCCCGAGGCTGCGCCCACTAAGGAGGCGTAGCTCCCTGTTGATACGGATAGTAACGAGGACGAGCTAGAAATGCAGTAGTGTGTGTGGTAGTTGTAATGGTTGATTGTACTCGTCATACCCCCTTGCTTAAATCAAGTCGAAGTTATTTCATAGATTTATTTAATGAGAATGCGATAGATTGATAAATTTATCACCTGTCTTCTTAGTGGTTTGGACTGAATTTACTGATTTCTCTTCTATCTTCAATTCTTTTTTCCCCCTTGCATTCCTTCTGACGTATATATTTGGTGGGGCAGAGCATCCAAATTCCAAACCAAATACGATTAGCGTTGCTTTCAGTTCTTTTTGAATCTCAGCCCTACCATTGATCCTTCATGGAAATAATTTCAAGGCTAACAGTGTAGTGTTGCAGCTCTAAACATTTGTTCAGAGTCACAATCGTATTGCATTGTTCGGCTGCGGCTGAACCGCCTCTGGATTCCTAAAGTAAGTCATGCAGACTTCAGCTAAGTGGCATGCCTAGCTCTCGTGTTGCATGTTGCATTGCATGACATCGTCTAACTTTACTCTTCGCTTCGTCCCTCTTCATTCTGGCCGACTTTGATCAAATAGACGTCCAACGTGTGGTATAAGCAATCTGAGCTTCTTATTTCGTCACTTCGGTGCATTTAGTAGACTTGTATTTATATAAAGACAAAGATAAAAAGTGAACGGTCTTGTAATTCAACGCCACGGTCCCGCATCGGCCAAAGTCGCCAATACCACTGCGCAAACACAACTTGACCATCTCACCATCTCTCAATATGCCTTTCGGTCCCTTTGCTCTCCAATGGCGCACGCCGTCGCCCAATCCTCCAGCACCCACACCACTCCCACCAGGAATCACAAGATCATACATCGGCACCGCCTCGAGACCACTCGAACTACTCACAGCTCTCCCCAGCCCCAGGTCATCCGACTCCCATAAATCACCGCTGTTCTTTGCCCACGGCGGCTTCGGTTGCGCGTCCGTCTGGCTCTCGTATCTGCAATTCTTCGCCGGGAAGGGGTACGCTTGTTATGCCATCTCGTACCGCGGACATGGCGGGAGTTGGTATCCGCCACTGTGGCAAATGTACTTTACCACGCGGGCATCTGTGGGCAGCGATTTAGTTGCAGGGATCAAGCACGTCGAGGAGGTGGAGACGACCAGACGGAATGCGGAGGAGAGGGTCGGCGTAGTCCTGATTGCACACTCTGCCGGTGGAGCGTTGAGCCAGTATGTGCTAAGCAGAGGGCTAGTTCGAGTAGAAGGTCTGGGGTTGTGTGCTGCCGTGCCGGGTTTTGGATCGTGAGTTGGCCAACTTGTATCACATGGGCTCTTCTTGCACGTGTTAACTATGCGCTGTGTAGGTTCAAGGTCTACGCTTTCTGGGCCTTGTCGGCACCTTTCCACTTCCCCTACCGGCTCTTCCATCCGCGCTACATCCTCGCCACTACACAGCAAGTACACGTTGCATTCTTCACTCCAAACACACCGCAAAGCGTTGTGCGGAAATTAGAGCGCATCATGGCGCCATATGAGAGCATGGCATGGCCCTTACAAACGCTGTTCCGCTTCGTCACGGGTCCTGACGTCCTCTCTTCAATCACGGGGTGGAATTCGAGCTCCATAAAGGGTAATGCGTCATCGCAGCGGCTACTAGTTTTGGCCGCAGAGCACGATGTACTGTGCAGACCGGATATTCTGCGCGATGCGGCAGGAAGGTATAGTGATGCGTTTAAGGGTCTGGTGAGTAGGGGGGAGATCGGTGGGGTTGCGGAACGGGATTTGCAAGGAGGTAGTGGTGGGGACGCGGATCCAGTACGTTTTAGGGTCGTCAAGGGCTTGGGTCATCATTTGCAGAATCATGAGGAGTGGGAGAGTGGTGCGGAGGAGATCTTGGAGTGGGTGGGTCAGCTTTGAGATTTATGGGGTTGGATATTTTTTCGGGGCAGTGTTGGAGGAGAAGACGACGACCTGGGCTATTATGGAAAAAGAGAAGGATGACAACGTTTTTTATGGGTAAGACTAATTATTGAAAAAGAGCATATCAAATAGGCCGTTTAACACGACAAAACGAATGTCCCATCAAAAACGCTCCCAGACATAGCAAACCAAAATCAATTTGGTAACCTCGCAGATTCAAAACCTCCCAAGCATATACGATTCCGACATATCACCACGCTCAACTACTCCACCCACATTCCTCCCAACCTCCTAAACCCCAACTCAGCAGCACCCCTCGCACCCATAAACAACGCGCCCTTCTTCGCCTTCTCGGCCTCTTCCAGATCGCCATCCCAATCAAACCCACCCCAGAGGACCTCGATCCCAGACTCGCGGCCAAACCAGCCATCATCAAAAAAAATTTCAAACAATTCAGCTATCCCCACGCTCATCTCGCCCTGCAGGATCACCGTCTTCAAGCGGGTAGGGATCTTATCTATACTCTGTTCAAAGTATGCGTTCCAGCGGCGACTCCATTCCCCCCACTCTTTTTCGGGGGAGGTTGATGGGTCTGGTAATTGGGTTATATTGAGGTCCCATCGTACGTCCTCCTCTCGAGGGCTGACAACAGAGCGATCGAAGAGATATGCAGATGTCAAGTTCCCACTTCGCATCTGAAAATAGTCCGCCGTCCAGGTAATACTCAGTACGCCCTTTGGTTCTAGCTCTTTCATCTCGTCCACACACTTCTTCGTTTCGGTCCCATTGTCGTTATCCCACTTACACAATCCCCTCCCCGCGCCTGCATACGCCGTCCAAAGCGCAAACGGCCCGATACACTGTTCGCACAATGCCATGTAGCTCAAGCCCGCATAAGAAAGTGCGTCGGAGAGGTCGGAAGCGTAGAGGCCAGGGAGGTAGGGTCGTGACACTACGACGTGGGTGAGTGTGATGGAGTCGGAAGTTGAGTGATTTTGGAGAAACGATTCGGTTGTGGTTTTCAAGACGGTGAGCATAGATGAGATGTGCCCGACCGAGGGCGTAGCGGGAAGGCCGAGGATGAGACGCATACGGCGGAGGAGGACCCGGGGGAGGTCATGGAGAGAGTCATTCTCGGAGTTGTAGGGTGGACTGTTCACAACTTAGCACATCAGTCTTCTAGGAAATAAGCACATAGTAAAGATCTGACTTTTAAAGAAAACAGAATCTAGTCCTTCATCAATAAAAACTACTTACTGAAGATGCGTACTGGCGTTTTTCGAATACCACCTCATAGCCTCCAAATACCCCTTAGTCGCGTTGACTTGCACAACATCCGTGTACGATCCATTCCTCCAGCGAATGACCGCTGTGCTACCCCCCTATTAGCTTGCCGTTCTCAATAAGCCTCCAACGTCTCAAAGGCGAGGGAAGGCACACCCATATCCGCCTGTGAGCTCAAACCCCACGGCATATTCAGGCTGTCTGGGCGAATCCACGTCCGCTTCAAGCAGTTGGAGGACCTCCTGTGGTGGCAGCTGAGGCGAACCCTGGATATGTGAAATCAGGAGACTAAATAGGAGAGTAAACAGCATTGTGGAAAAGCAGCAAGATGCAGGCCTGGGGATGATCTTCATCCTAATATTTTTACACACTATGATAGACTGTTGAGGTTTGAGGAGAAAAACAAGGACTTCGAAGATGATCTCGAGAATTGAACACCCGGAAAGAAGTGTTGAGATATGGATGCCTAATGAATGGGGTGACTACTGGGAAAGATTATATGGTGGAGGTGGCGCAATATCGCACGATAGACACATATCTATATAATGCGACTGCCCCGCAAATTGCTGAGACAAAACTGGCCAGTCTCTATACCACAAATTGAGATCGGGATGCCTTTGCTTTCTTGATTTATTCACTTCAGGCGGCATAATGTATTACTTCACGCAATTATAACAATATTATAAAAGCAGAGACGATTCTTTAAAGAGACAAGAATCGAATCTTAGTGTATAGTGATGAATTGAAGTAACTGCAACCCCAAACTCTTCCCCATTACCACATTTTCGACTGACCAAAGACCTTGCAGGTGATGAATAGAAAGCAAAGAGTGGTGAAGTATCGAAAAACGGTACCGGCCATCCACCTCTACTGGCCTCTAAACAAAATTAAACAAACAATGTAGAAAGGTAGTAAGTAGTAAAGAAAAGGAAAATGTAAACACACTAGCCAAGCGCAGCAACTAAACGCTTGCAGAACCCACAACGTACGCTTTCTCAAATCATCTTCCCCTTCCCCTTCCCCTTTCCACTACGGGGGCTCGGGCTCAGTGGAGGAAAGTCTTCGGCTTCGGCCTCCTTTCTACTCTGCTCCTCGGCAAGACTGAGCTGCAACGCAAATTCCAGATCGGACATTTCGTTCTCCTTGCTCGATCCTGCACTAGTCTTTTTCCCATGAGGGCCAGCTTTGGACCTAGTTGGGGACTTCCTCCCTTTCGCATATTTGATTGGGATATCGAAAGGCACATCGAAGCCAGTCGTGGGAAGTTCAGGGCTACCGGAACCATAGATGCCAGAGGCAGGACTGTCCTTTAAACTGAGACGAATAGCTTGGGCGAGGTCGGCATCCAGCTCATCCTGGGTAGACTGTCCATCTATGCTGGGTTCGGGCGTGACGGTGTTGCTACTAATGGCGCTGCTACTTTCACTTTCCCTGCGTCGCTTCTCTTCGTCTTTTAAGCTTTCTTGAGATAGCATCGCCGCATATGCAAGAGCTTCATCCTCGTTATTCAAAAGATCAACACCAAAGCGTCCCGCCAGTCGATCTGCTTGCCTACGTCGCTCCTCTTTGTCGCGCTCGAGCTCATATTTTTCGTTGGCGATGTAATCTTTGAGATTTACCCGACCACTTCCTGGCAACTTCTCCCCACCATTGTTGCTTCCTCGCTCAGAGCGACGAAGCCTACGTTTGCTGCTTTTATACTGGTCGGCAGCCGACGAACTGTAGCTCCAATATCGAATCTGGGTACCGAGTGATACAGCTCCTCGGAGTACCGTTGGATCCGAGTCAAGGCAGATGGCACCTGCAGCAAACATGTTGATACCTACACCTTGAGCAGATGCCTGAGCTTGCACAAGCCTTCTTCGGGCTCGTGATGAGAATCGTGAATTCAATGTCCTAACGGGCTGCATGCTTGATGCTAAAGGATCCCATGCTTGCACCAGACCATCGTTTCCACCATGAACAAGATGCAGAGCAGTGAGTGCCAAGCAGGAAATCTCAGGCGATTCCGTGTAAATGACGCGAATAGGTTCAATGGAGTTGACCAACTCGGAACTGCGGGATACTGGTGAACGAATATCCCAGAGTAAAATTAGTCCGGTTTTGGTCCCAGCCGCAAGGAATCGCGCACGTTGGCCAGGGATATCCGAAGGAGACGCCGGCTGGCTGGCAACAGAACTCGGCGAACCGTATGGCGAAGACGCTGCCATTGAGAAGCCTAGAGCAGGGTCTTCTGACATGGTTAGGACTGCAAACGTCGATTGATCGAGAGCAGCTGTGGTGAGTTGCAAAGTCTTGAGACTACCGAATGACAAGTTGGAGCAGCGCCATTCTTCTACAAGATTCGCTCGCTCTGGTGAACTAGTGGATGATAGATATGACGAACTCCGCGTGCGCTGGGAAGTTTTCCTATATGGGAATTCAGGGGTACCACTGCGCGATCCACCGAATAGAGACGACGGTTGATGGTAAACAGGTGGCGTTGAAGTGACGAAAGTCTTTTCCTTTTCCTTTTCCTTCTCTTTCTCCTTCTCCGGAGTCTTCAATCGCGTATAACGCTTGCCGTTCGCAATGCTACCTTCCTCAAGGCCACATTCGAACACAACCATTGCCTCACCCGCATAGTTGCCATCATCGCCAGCGAAGTCAACTTCAAGCCTTCTGCGCATGTCCCAGCCGAGGCAAGCTTTGCGGAAGTCTTTGGGCTGCTTCATTAAATATTGCTGTATCTCTCCAGTTTCGGAGAGAACCTGATCTTTGCTGAGACACATGCCATCCCACGAAGACCGCGGAGAATAACTTCCATCTGTGTCACCATCATGATATGGATCTGGGCGAGCAACGCGTCTACTCGGTTCGACAAGATTCCAGTAAACGCTCCGGCCAGCAAGCCAGGCCACATACTCGGCGGAATTGTCATCCACGGATACCTTGGAGGCTTGATTTCGGGTAGGAAATTTGGTAAGGTAGAACAGCTCACCCAGGGCATTGAGGGCGACAGCCCAAATGCGGTTCTGGGCCTGTCGTTTGAAAGAGTAATTCTCATCCACAGCAAGAGCAACAATTGGCACACCAGGACTGAGAACCCAGCGAGCGGTTAATTCACCGCGCTTCAAGCGTGCACCACGCAATCCATCCGTACCTAAACTGCAAGTGGAGACAACGCCTGCGGCCGAACCCATAAGAATCCCAATCAGGCCATCTGAAAGCGCGGGGATGGTAGGCGTTTTGGCAATCCACACTGAGCAAATAGCGCCGCCGTCAATGCCAAGCTTCGGGATACCTGCTTCCGGGAATGTGTAGTCTGTGGGTTCTCCGATGAAGCGACCTCTCATCTCGTCCAGAGCTCGGTAGTAGCAAGAGCCCTCTGGACAACCTTGGCCATATACCATACCATGTGACTGGGATACATCCATCACATTCGGGCAGCCAACCACCTCCCCTGGTCCAAGCCCATACTCTGCGACGCCTGGAAAGCGCTCGGAGAATTGGCCATAGAAGTTTGGGTCATTTTGTCCCCAGGAGTCTACCTTCCCAGTAGCTGGATCGCTACTAGTGACCATGCCGATGTCATCAGCGCCGTGAACAAACCGTGGCAGCCGCTTGTTCAAGCCTACCCCAAATGTCGCGTGTAGGTGGTTGATGGTGGTAAAAGTTTGGGCATTATACATGATCACCGGCGAAGGTGCTTGTGTCTGGCCATGACGAGCTGATGGGCTGGGCGCGGAGACCTGGACGGGCTTCCCTCTAGTGAGGGAGCGAAGAAGTCTGGTACGTAAAATGTATTCACTTCTCCACGATGCCAGTGCCGTAAGCCTCGTGAACGAGCGTCTCTCCGACCTGACAATATTGCCAGTGTCCTCCAAAGCAAGACGAACCGAAGAATCAACGAGGGCCTCCGGACCTGGAAAATAGCGAGCGAATGCAACACGCCAAGCATGTGGAGTGGTGACCAAGCCATTGAAACGGCGTGCAACAAGCGATACAGCGGCCAGATCATTGGGGGTGAGGTGGGATAGGGCATGGGTTAAGACTTCTGCACAGGTATTAGAACGTGGTGCATAACACGTTTGTACTACTTTGTGACGTACCATTTGGCAGCTTGGAGATGGGGGAACTCTGGTCGTCCAGAGTCCTGATCTTCTTGATGACTTCAAAGACATAACCTTCTGACTTCTTGCGTGCCGATTGGGCTACAGCGTTCTCGTACTCGGCAATCCTGTTGCGCGGCGAGGGCGAGAGCGACGTTGGGCTCAATTGCGTGGCTTCATCTCCACCGCGTTCGGGTGAGGGCGAGGGCGAGGGCGAGAGAGTATCGTGACCGACAACCCGTGTTCGGGGTTGCCTCCGCTCCTCAGGCTGGGGGGGCAGAGAGGCCGGCTGGTCATCGTCGCGAATGCCATGCTTGGAGGGAGAGGTGTTCGTGGGGACAGCTTCTTGGGGGGAGTTGTTTTGGGGTGCGTTGTAGGGCTCTGGCTGCATAAAAATTTGGGAGCGTCGAAGGGGTGTTCACAATAGACCGAGCCTGTCTGGGCTGCTCAGTCGAAGATAATGCGCGGGTTGTGATAGTTGTGGGTTGCTGCTGATGATGGTCGGGGAATGTCGCGTTTTGGGGAAAAGTTGAGATTGCTGACCGCCAAGACCTACGTCCTATCAGCCAGCACTGATAGCAAAAAAAGGGGGTTACCTTTACTAGAACCTCGTATTTGAGTCACATGAGAAGCAATCACAGAGAGTACAAGATGTGAATTTTCGTCTATGTGCCATATTCATTCCCGGCATGCAAAATATATACGAAGAAAACGCCCCTCCCAACCGATGACTCATGGCACATAGAGCCGTGAATACGCCACGACATTGGTCCTGCAGCATACGCATGTTGTATAATTCTTCGATGCTAGGCCCACTCTGCAATCGTCGCAGAGAGAAAGGCATCCACACGGCCAGACCAAAACAGCCCGAGGACTGACCTGGCATACGACACACTGTGGGCCTTCAGAACCCATGCCCTCGGCACCGCTACCCCAAGTATCCGAAGCGCCTGCCTGAGGGGCAGCAGTGGCATGTCGCCGATTCAGGATAAAGTCCTCCAACAGCCTCTCTTCTTCCTCCGGTGTCATGTGCACACTGTCTGGGAAACCGTCCATCCTGTAGCGAGATGTGGTCAATATTCTAGCTTCATCACGCTCAACGATCTTGCGATATTGAGATCGTGTGAGGACGCCAGAATTTTGAAGGTGTCGAGATAGTAGTTGAGCCTCCTCCCTATCCTCTTTCGTCTTCGGATCTAGTAAGTGCGACAAGCGGGACAACTCAAGCACGTTCTCGGGCAGCGGCGTCGACTCCCGGCTACGCGTGAATGGCATCCTTTGTGTAGGTGTCCGCTGGCCGCCGTCGAGGTCTGACCATTGGTCGTCATCGTTGTCATCGTAGTCATCGTTGGTTGTAGAGAAGGACACCACGCTTGTGGTATCATCGTCTTGGGCTGGATGATAATCACTAGATGCATCAACGTCACCCCATTTACCGCCCCCCTTCCACCAGTTGTACAGGTATTCGTTGAGATGGTCTTCAGTGGACTGAGGCCCTTGTTCTTCATAGAAGCCACTCCTGCGCAGTCTTTCCCTTGCAAACGCCTCAACATCGAAAGTAATATCAGGACGTACACGCGTTTGCTCGTCGACGATAAGCCAAGGGTCTGATTGTGCCCACAGGCGGGTATTGACAGACGCGGAAGCAGGTGTACGCGTCTTCTCATTAGTCTGGGGACCGGCGAGTCGATTCAACCACTCGGGGCTATATGTTATACGGAGCTTTCGCATTATTGACATTGCGACTCGAGCTTGAATGGCCATGAGTAAGCGGGAGATGCCCTTCAAAAACTGGTATGTTAGTGCCCAGCGTCCTCGGCGTTGCTGAAGCCCGACGCCGCTGTCTCGCCCAAGAGCTCTTGAGGCGTCTGAATTGACATTGGCTTCGCGCGTCTTTCTTTCCCGCCCATAACCTGACACCAACATTTGACTTGATCCATCAGGATTGACTCTGTCAATAACTTCGATTCCTTCCGCCATCGTGTCTCCGCGAAGTTCGGGCGGGATAGTTGCCAAACTCTGTCGGAACCTTCTTCGGCGGTTGAGGATTTCCTGAAGCCTTTTCTTTTCAAGCCAAGTCATTGAGTGTACATTGATCTTAGCTCCCTCATTAAGATAGACAGCCTCACTTGCCGCAGTAAGAACAGTAAATCCGACTTTCAAAATAGCCGTATAAAAGTCCTCCTGCCAATTGACTGTCAATGGCGTGATTGCTGAGAGGTGTATGTTAGCGTGTAGATTACCGTACGCTAATGAGAATCTTTCTCTCAAGGTCAATGTTTCGTGATGCCCAGGTGGGGACAATACAGTCAGACCAAATGCCAACAAGTATATCAAACCACATGATGCAATGCCACAAAGTATCAGAAGGTGGGGGATGAATCCAATGATGCAGACAGTGGGGAACCGGAGTATGCCCACCTGCTGCCCTGGATCCGAGACCATGGTCGCAAACCGATAAAAACTCCAGGCAAATGCAGTCATATATGACATGCCCCATATGCCTGTGGTGACGAGTCGGAATCGAGAGCGAAGCCCGACAATAGCCAAGAAGTTACTCGTAAGATGGCTGAAGCTTGATATCAGCGATATCAGCAGTACTTCAGGTGGCACATTGGCGAATTGAGATTGGACAGTGCGATTGATAGAGAGCGAAGTGCCATCGGGAGTGAAGACAGTGATTGGTTTCCAGAAGCGAGCCGAATCCAAATTGAATGGCCTCGTTACAACGGCTTCGGCTTCTGCAAAGGCCAACGAATGTTCGAAAATGGTCATGCCAACCTCCTGAATCGGCTGCCTTCCCTGAAGAGCACACGCCATGGTTTCCACGAACTGGCCAAATCCAAGCGAGATGAAGAGCGGCCATAGAAGCGACAGAGATCCAGCCACACGAGTCGATCCAGCGTCCAAAGGGAGCATATTAACGGCCTTGCACGAGTCTTCCACGCCTTGCCAAGCAAGGAGCGCGGAGCTTGCCCTCCAGAGGAACCCCCCTTCGCCCGCAAAATCCGTGTCCAAGCTCCTGGTGGGCGCGCCGTATTGCATGTCAGACCAGTTAGGCGAGGTCTGGCATCGTATGGCTTGTAGAACGCCCTGTATGCGATAGAGGAAAAGCATCATGGGGGCGAGATAGAGCATGATTCGAAGATGCAGCCGGTCAAAACTGAGGGGAACGCGGCTAGAGGCATAGAAATGGGTGCGGTTCAAAAGAATTGCCTGCATGTAGGGGTTAGTAGTCGTTGGGCGGGCAGCGAGGTTCAGCCGCCGGAGCAAAAGACTCACAATGGCGAAAGTTGCAATGGCCCATTTTGAGGTAATGTAGCTGAAGAATGAACCAACATTCTTGATTGTTTGGAAGACGCTCATGTCGTCCTGGCCTCCTGTTGCGGCGCTCGCTGCAGCTGCGACTGATTCTTGAACGAAGTTGCCAGCAGTCGTGGCTACGGTGGCATTGGTGAGGTTCGCTGCCGTTGGTTCCGCTATGACGCTACCCCCAGACCGCAGCCTGCCAAACACGCTGTCGATGTGCTCACCCAGCGAGCCGGCTTTGTAGAGGAGGCGAGGAACAGCGAGGAGCAGGTCCGCAGGCGATGGAAGATACGAGCTCACGTTGGTGAGCGGCGTGGAGGGTTGCTCCATAGTTGAAGGTAGGGAGTGCTGAAGTAAACTCCAGGAAGCCCAACAGTCATGCCTGGAGTCTATCGAGCCACGCGCATTGTTGCTCCGCTATGGGGTGTGCAGCGAGAGCAGATAGAGGCTGTGGGTAGGCACGGAGGGGAAGAGAAGGGGCTGTGATTGCTGTCAGAAAGTCGCGGCGCGCTTGACGTCCAGGAACAAGCGGACCCCATAACGGACGAATCCCGAGGCTGGTCCCGTGGGGGAGCGCTAACGTCACACCTAAATATATGGCGAGGCCGCACCTCATTCCTTAACAACCACCCATGAGGAATGCCACCCAGACCTTGTGATGGATATTTCCAGGTCGAGTGTGCGAAATCGATGATTCTGGAGATGCTCCCATGAGTGTCCTCTACTTCCTCTCAAGCAAGTACCAGGGCCACGGTCCATTCGTGGCAGGGGCATTGATGGACCCCAATCCACGACAACGACTTCATCCCTTTCGGGCACACGGCACATTCCGGCATTCGAATGCCTCGCCTTTCCTTCAGCAGACGCGTTTCGGCCGTGATACCAAAGCTATTGCTCATTTCTGCCCTGGAATGCGTCTTGTGCTCGAATAAAGGCAAGACACGCCCCAACAGCCAGCCTGTCACCTCTCTTTACCTCTTGCTTCCTTGCCCCAGTCATTGACAATCTGCATCTACCAAATCATTTGAAAAAAAAAGACCACATTTCATCAATCGCTCCCCTCTGCATTCATCTCGTATCTCGTTTGTGTACCTTTGCTTTGTTTCGAACTTTCCTGCTCTCCCGCCGACCCGTTCCCTCCTTCAGTTTCTACTTCCATTTCTGCGTCAGGTATTGTATTCTCCGCACCCCCTTGCTAAATCGCAGCTATGAAAATCGCCATTGGTTACGTTATAGCTGGCTCTCTACTCCCAGGCGTTGCCTTGGCCATCAACAATCCAGCTACTGACCTTCCACGATGGTGGACCTACAAAGGCTGCTACACGCATGTGTTCCCCCGTCGTGTTGGGATGTAGCTCGTCTAACGCCACAGCAGTGACAGCAGCGCAAGCCGCACACTCAACAAGACTATTGGGACCCAGGCCACTCTCCAGAGTGGGTCCTATTGCGCCGAACAGTGCCGTATTAACCGACCCGGACAGCCCTACAAGTATGCAGGTACCGAGTCCGGCAACGCGTGCTGTATGTGTGAACAGGCCATGGTGATTTTCATACACGCATGCTGACCTGGAATAGACTGCGATGATGGGCTCAATTCTCCCGGCGCACTGGCAGCCTCGACAGACTGCAGTACCAATTGTACAAAAACAGGCACGACTGAGACTTGCGGGGCCACTAACAGGCTCTCGGTGTACGAGTACAATCCAGCGTTGGTAAGTGCATCTCTACTTGCTTGTGTGCTCAAGCTCTGTGCGTTATGTTGCTCTGCTGTACCCCGGACATGTCGACACCGGAGCCGTGTTCTTCGGCGTGCCCAGAGTGGAGAAGGAAGGAGGAGGGGGAAGGGGGAAGGGGGAAGGAGGTTGTGGATCGGATGGAGCCGAGATGGTGCTTGCAGCGTAGATTGTAGTGGAGAGGCGGGGGACTACCGTTATTCGATCGACTGTGGGTGTAGCTTGATGGAGATCACGAATGGAATATTTCCACCTAACGCAGTGCTTGCCATGTATATATCCTTGCCGGCTCTCTGTGAGGACGACGACGACGACGACGACGAAGACAGCCAACATTGGGTTCATTGGGGAGAGGATCTGCTTCCTGAAGCTTGGGGGAACGCGGACACATGCGTGTTCGTATCGAGTCCCCCTTCCCACACACAGGGCGCGCAAGTCGCCTCACAGGCGTGCATGTGCTGCAAGCGCGGCGACTCGCTGCTTAAGTCGCGCGGGACCGCAGCATCTGCGGCATCTGCAGCGTCGGGAGAGTGGAAAGGGCGGGCGGGGATGTATGTGTAGCAATATACGATGCTCTCGAGCGCTGCGCAGGGCCCATAGTCGCGAGATTATGGCGGGGACTCTCGCGAGGCCAGATTGCGCCGGCGGCGGCCACACACCACGCTCCCATATCAGACCCACACATGCAGCAGGCAGGGCAGATACCGCCATCCAGGGCGTGTGCAGGCCGGCGGTCCGCCATCAGCAATCGAATCGAGCTCTAGGTGCTGTCGCGTGTGTGGTGCTGCAGGCATGGGTGCAGGCGGTGAGCAGGCCGATCCGGCCGAGGCAAGAAAAGCCACGGCCTCAGCAGCCTGGCGTGAATTGGCGTGAATTGGCGTGCAGCGCTGCGGGGAGTGCGCCTCCGGATCATTCGCCGCGCCGGAGGACTCAGAAGGAAAACCTTTCATGTCTCCGGGTTCCCCACCTTCGCAGCCGCGGACGGGCCACTCGGCGGCCCGTTGCACGCACGGCCGATGGCGGCAGGCGCTTCCATCATCATCGGCAGCGAAAAGAG
>JAAZQE010000499.1:0-21988 GCA_013620735.1 Clavariopsis aquatica | reverse complement strand
CCCCCATCCGCATCCCCCAATTCCACCATCCTAAAAACTCTCTTTCTTGACTCTATGAAGACACATGCCTTTGTTCTCTTCAATACCACATCAGCCGCATCCCGAGTCCGTGCAAGCCTCCACGGGTCCATCTGGCCCGCAGAAGGCAACCGCAAGGAACTCTGGGTTGACTTCGTCCCTGAAGATAGCGTGGAATCCTGGATTCGATCAGAAGAAGATGCCATTCTTGCAGAGAAATCAGCACGCGCAGCGGGTGCCCCAATCCCAGCGAAGCGTTTTGAAGTTGTGTATCCCGACACTGGGGACGGTGTGCACGCTGTGTTCCAGGAGGTCGGAGCGGGCGGTGGAAGCGGTGCGCCGTTGAATGCACCCCGTGGCCCCAAATCAAACATTGAACAGCGGAGAGATATGCCCCCAGCACGCCAACAATACCCCGTAGTTGCAGGCGAAAGCGCGAGGAAGGATCTAGGCCAAAGCTTTCAAACACTAGACTCACTCTTCGAGTCTACAACCGCGAAACCAAAGCTGTACTACCTCCCTGTCTCCGACGCGCGCTCAGATGCCCGCCTTGCCGATCTTGACAAAGAGACTTCCCGAGATTGGCGACCGGAAGATCGAGTAAGGGGACGCGGCAGGGGTAACTTGGATCAAAAGGTTAAGATATCTTTTGACAGCGAGGATCGCATTATCGAGACTGGGATGGATCATGGACCATGGACAGAGGATGGTGGATTCCGTGGTGGGCGTGGCGGTCGAGGCGGTGGGTACAGAGGAGATGCATACAGGGGTGATGGATATCGTGGCGGCGGTGGGTTTAGAGGTGGACGCGGATGGAGGGGTTGAGCTTCAACTTCGATGTCGTACCTCGCCCTTGGTTACGTGTTGACTGTCATATATATTCGATGGAAGGTTGAGGCCTCGCAACATTACCATCTACCTTCGATTCTTTCGACTGCAACATCGATCTTCATCATGGATTTCTTCGGAGACGGACTGATTGGGGCGGGTGTCTGATCTCCGATTTTCATCGGCACTCTCGGGAAAGGTGGTTGGTTCTCTGGATTATGGGTTTGGCGTTAGAGGGGGAGCCGGCTTTCTCAACCATGTACATCATCTTGGCGTTGCGCCTGACCTTGGAGACATGAATCACTGGGGGCTTTAAAAATTCATCAGGCTTTTGGCATATTTACCATTTTATGTTCACAGACAGTAATTCATGTTCAAGGGGACGAGGTGATTGTGTAGTGGTGTTGATTGTGTTGCGTACTTCTCTAGCTGGTACATAGGATGCATGCATGCATGCTTACATATCCATACATATATACACCCCCGACAGGAAATAAGAAAAGTCTACATAGAAAACAAAAGTTGGACATCCTCATCCATGCTATGATCAAAAGGACAGCTTCCAATGCTCCACGCCATGCAAGTTATGCACAAGTATCTATACAAAAAGCGACCCACGCGATAAACAAAAGAAAAAGGCCAAACAGGTTAGTGATAGATGCATACATGGCAATGACCTCGCCCATGCTGTTCTTTTTGGGTATACAAAAACCACGCAATCGGAGCAAGCCAACCATCATGCAACAAGTAAGTTCTACGCTTCCTTCTTGCTACTCAAGCCCTCGACGTTTTCCCTCCCACGTCCCACAGCGCCCTTCAAAGCCTTGAGTCGTTCCTCTGTGACACGTATCGCCTCATCGATTTGGCGTTCTTTCATTCTAGCTGTCACGCTATCTTTTCCTAACTTATTTTGCATGTCCTGTGTCTGACGCCAATTGTACGCACTACCGACGGCGTCGTGTACGCGGTCAAGCGCTACACGCTCCTCGAGCCACTTCCACAGCTCCGATTCTTCGGTGCGCCATATTTCCTCGTATGCGATGGCACGATGGGGAGTATGGTCGTGGGAAAGGCCCGAAGGAGAGGCGGAGCGGAAGAACCAGGAATATATTAGCAGAACGACTAAAATGCCGAGGACAGACTGCGTTGTGAGGAGTAACTCCAAGATATCTGTAGCGACGTCGCCCAGGAGTGGCCGTACGGGCTCGAGGATGCCACTCTTCTTTTGTGTCGTGGTGGCCGCGCTGGTGGCTTCGAGGGATGGTGGGGTAGGGGTTGAGTCACCGAGTCCGTTAGCTTTGGATCGTTTGCGCATTTTGCCACCTTTCCCAGGAGGTTTGAGGAGTGGTTTTGCGGAGACAGCAGTGCGCAGTGCAGAGGCAATGGCAGTTGAGTATGTGAGTTGGCCGTCGCTAGCGCCCTTTTCAATGGGTCCTAAATACATAATTAGCAACATAGGCAAGGGAAAGAGTGCTTCAACATACCTTTCAGCCAACTCTTGCCGCTCCACTCAACCGTAAAAGTCATGACCAGCCGCGTACTGTTGTTGGGACCCCACATTATACAATACCTCGTCTTGGTTAAGAAAACGCCTCCACTAGGGACGTCTGGTGTTTGTGTACTGGCTAGCACTGTAACCCCCTTTTCAAGATCGAATTGTTCTAGTGTCAACGCAATGATACATTTCGTCTGCCTGGGACCAATAGAGCCAGGAAGCGGTTTGATGTATGAGTAGTTGAAAGTTTTGCTGTCGGCCCCCAGTCCCTTCTTATCGTCCTCCATTTGTAAGTCGGTGCATTTCTGGTCTTCGAGAAGCCATTTGCGCATAAAGACGCCACTTGTAGGACCAAACATCAGATTGTATATCTTGCCGAGTGGCGCGGGAATCGTAGTGTCGATGAGAGGTTTATCGTAATGTAAATCTGCATCGCCGCAGTCTGTTGGGGCGTGAGTCGATGGTCCAGGGAAGTCTTGATTTGAGTCGGCATTCTTAATGACGGCTTCGGAAATCTCTCCCGATTTCGTAGGTCCACCACTCACTGCTTGTGCAATTGCAGCACTTGCTTTCCGAGTCTCTGCGGTTGCGGAACCATGCTCACTGCCAGCAATGCTTCCTTCCCCAGCCTCGGTAAAGCTTCCCATGCCCTCGTCTTCTTCAGCATCTTCATCGTAAACCTCATCATCTGAATCCGGTAGAGATCCGTCCTCACTCCCTATTGATTCCGCCTTCTCTGTTTTATCCCCAGTTCCGGACCCATCAAGCGTAACGCCATTAAGTGAGGACTTCAAATTTGGATGTGAAATCTTCCAGATTCCAATGATAAGGTCATAGGTGGTATCTCGTGAAAGAAAGCTGGCGAAGACGTTGCGAGCGTGGAGCGTTTGAATGACAATCGCGTTAGGAAATACCACTGCTGTTGATTTCTTCTCTACAGAAACCACTTCGTCGAAGCTTATGACCAAGTTTGTGACCCAACCAAGAATGTTACTAGAGAAGCACAGATGGCCTTCTGATACGTAAAGGCGACCATGGAGGAGGATTTCCTTCTGGAGCGCAGCGCTGTAATCTTCGATTAAGTAATCATCCTCGGGTACACTTTTAAATTGATTGTGGAAATCCCGATTTCGTTTTGATGGAGCAACAGCAAACCCCGTCCCATTCAGTCGCTGGCCATTTAGCGCGGCTTGGGGTGCCAGGGTACTCGTGCTGGCGCCTATTGCGGCGGCTATCGTATGTCCTGTGGTGGCGGAACTTCCTCGGTGTCTCCTCCTCCTGCCACCACTAATGCGACTGCGAATACTACCCTGACGTCCAAGAGATGGGGCAGCAGGAGAATCAGACACATCTGGATGTCTTGGTGGGGACATGGCACCCCCTGAAGTGGTAGTGAGTGACCGATCCCGGTTCTCGGTGGCAGCCGCAGACTTGTCCGCTGCATATGCAGCGGACACGGCCTGAGCAGCCGCTATATCTTCTGCCATTGCCGAAGCGTCGTCTGTTCTCATGGGTAAATGTACGGTAGAAGACATCGGACTGGGGTTATTGCTGTCAGAAATTCCGAGTTGTGCTAAACTTAAGTTTCCAGATCCAAGGGTTTCAACGGCAAGTCTGCGTTTCTCGGTACCGGAATTCTCGGTTGATGCGTCTGCGTTCTCCAACCCAATGACCTCTTCTCCACCCACGTCCCCGGTTTTCTTCTCCTCGGCGACTGCCTGATTTCCTAGCTTATTCTTGTTCCCAGCGGTGGTATTCGCGATGGTTGTGCTCAGGGTATTTGCGGCGTTTTGGGCTGCAGAGAATACGGAGGAGAAGAAGCCGCTGGGCGACTGAGGAGGTCCAGCTGTTCCACCAGGGGTCTTCACTTCCTCAAGTGTAGGTGTTAGTGGTGCGGATATCGAGTTTGATAGCTTGCTTGGAGGATTTGTTGCTGAGCGTGCCCGCCTATGTGCTATCATGTTCCCCGAAGGGGAGACTACGACTTTTGGATTGGACTCTGAATTGCCGTGCTTCGCACCCGACTTTGAGCTTGCTGTAGACCCAGTTGGCGACGCAGGTCTCGCATCGGTGGGTGTGGGTGGGGTGATCAATGTTGTTGGTGCTGTAGCCAAATTCGGCGGGGTCGATGGGATTTGCGTTATAATCCTCTTTGGTGCATGTGATGGCAGGGTTGGGGTCGATTTGGTCTCGGAACCCTCGTGAATTTGTGGTGGTGATGCCTGGAGTGGGACAGAATCATCTAGGAGTTTGGAAACCCGTCTTTTGTTTCCAAAGAGCGATCCCAAGCCGCTTCCACTAGCCCCCGACTTGGAACTCTCTGTATCTAGGCCGCCCTTAGGCGAGGTAGACCTCCGAGTTGGGGTGAATGCCTCCCTGAGCTTTCCTACTGGTGATGCACCACGCCGGCCGCTCGGCGTAACGTCAATTGTTTTGGAGTGGTGTAGCGCGTTGGCCTCGTGGGCGGATGCGGCGGAGTCTACCAATGTGGCATCTGAAAATAGGGCGGGATCGATAGTCTCGGCGGAAACAAAGGGAGAAGAGAGGGGAAGGGAGCCGGTGTGCGATGGATGCGGTGAAATACCAGGCCTCACTGGGACGCTATGGATTGTTAGCTATGATGCTGCGGATGTGGATGCCGATTCCGGAGGGTTGACAATAAAGGGAGGAAATAATGGAGATGAACCGGGGGGGAGCGGGTAACACAAATGACGGTAAGTAGGAGGAATGTGCGAGCGAATGTATGTTTGGGGTATGAATAAATGTGTAGCGCTGTGCAGCGGTGGTGTTGGTGGGCGGAGTGCTGCTCGATTGATGTATAGGTGTCCGAGCTCTTTCCCGAGCGCCAATAATGTCGCCGCTCAGCACTCAGCCCACCCTGCACGCACGCGACACCCGCGCATTGCCGGGGATTATTGATAGCAAGTATGGGGCGAGGAAGAAGCAGTGAAACCACATGGACTTACCTTTCCACATCAGAGTCGTCGATGAGAAGGCTGCTTGGGACCGATTTGTGAAGACCTAAAGATTCCTCACTCTGAAACAGCGGGGGTGCATCGTCTTCTAAACCTTGAGTCTTGAACCTTGTAACGTCTGGAAGCGGAGGCACATCGTCCTGGTGCGAGCGTTTTCGGCGTCCCTTGAAAAGTTTCGAGATTTTGCGCCGGTGGGACGAGGTCTCGCTTTGCCCGTCGTCTGAGCCCCGACTCTTGGTCTTGTCCATTGCACCGTCGCCTGGCGACCTCATATCAAGCGGCGCATCGGGTTCGCTGCTCGCGATCGAGGTTGCCGAGGATGAACTGATGCCGCCCTTGGATGTTGTGTGGTCATTGGGGACTAGCGAGTTCTCTCTACTTGCGGAGTTGGTGGAAGTTGACGTAGTCTGCACCCGTTCCATGGCTGCCATTGCGTTTCCTAGTGCGCGGGATGGACGCGTGCGAGTGTGTAGGAGCAGGTATTACTATTATGGTTGAAGTGTCAGTCAAGCTGGCATGGCGATGCTGTGCCGTCCGTCCCGGGGACGTGTAGGTAGCAAGGCGGCGCAAGGCGGCGCGGGCAGAACACTGGCAATGGTGGAGGAATTGCGCTCCTGGCAAGATTGGCGTGTTGCAGTGTCGCTGCGTGCTGGGCGGGGGGGAGGAAGAGGTGTCGAGCGTGTCTTTCGAGTCTAAGTCGTCAGTCGTTTGTCGCTGATGTCGACACGGAGCGTGAGTGTGAGGCTTGCGGGGAACCTTGGAAGCGGCGCTACGATGACGATGGGGGCGTGAAGCTCCTACGAGTTGCGCGTCGCGGAGAAGTAGAGCGTCTTGGGGACGGAGAAGGTCGTGGCGGGAGGACGACTGAAGGGCGCGCCTCGGGGACCAAGTGTGCTCATCCTGCAGGTAGCCTGGGTGTTGAAACTCAGCCTCTCCAGCTCACTGCTTTGCGCCTTGTAGCATCTCAGCTCCGCCGTCTGATCGCCGCAGGGCAGGCTGCCAAGCGAGCACCAACGATTGGAGCGTGCTTCCATCACCAGACTCGCCCTCCACCCACTATCACCACCCGCCATCACCACCAACCCCTAGCATGCACGCTCCTGCTACCTAGTTCCTCGACATGACGCCCAGCTACAACGGCCATGGAGTCTGCACCCTTAACACGCGCCCACGAGCACCTTCGGAACGCAGCAAACGCGACGTATGGCAACAGCATCGCTGTCGCAGGTGCTGAGCACGAGCTTGCTGCGTCTGCCTTCCACGATGCCGCGCAGGGCGCCCACAACGACGAGGTGTGCAATCTCGCTGCGTATTTCTGGCTCGATGCATGAGCTAACGCCTCTGGTTTAGGCCCTCCGCATCCTCGCGCTGCTCGAAGACCACCACCACAAGCTCGCCCGTCTGATCAAAGAACCCCCGCGCAAGAAAGAGAAGAAGACCGACGACGATGTGACTGAGCCGGCCGCCGAACCTAACACAACCTCGCCGCTCGCATCGAGAAACTCGGCGAGAACATCCTCGCCTCCCCCGTCTACCTCCTCGCCAAACCGCGCGCCCTCACACCGCAGACTCCCACAGTCGTCTATAGCCAGCAACCTCGCCGAGAAGAGGGGCATTCCCGGCTCCCGGAGAGGCACCTCCACTGTCTCGCAAGTCGCCAGGACTAACGCCCTCGGGACCCGCAACGATGTGCCGTCAGCTCCCGTTCGCGACCTGTTGGAGCACCAGGCCAAAATGGCCGATCCCGCCAACACTAAGAATCAGAAGAAGCCAGAGGCGAGCGTCCCGCGTCAGAATATCTCCCCGCCCTCAGACGACAACTTTAGACGATTCTACTCGGCCTTTGGTGGTGTAATATCAGCCATTTCTGCTCCACTGGCATTCACTTCTCTCCCGCTGACCCTTCCTACATCAACTCCACCGCCTGAGCAGCCCACACCACCTGACCGCAAATCCAGGCCCAAGTCACCCGAAGCCTCACGAACAATCAAATCTTCAGAGCCTGATCTGGCGGCCCTGATATCAAAACCCGCCCTCCGCGCCCTCCGCGAGGACAACGCCGGAACACCCAGCCCCTTCGCAAACAACGAGTCTTTCTATTTCGTGCCCACGTCGGGTGGCACTGTCTCGTACGCTAACATCGTACGAGATCCCCAATCACACCCACACCACGCAGCACAGAACCCTAATCTTGACTCCATCGATGAAAACGAGAATGAGAACGGTCTCCGTGGCTCCTCGCACGAGGAGTTCGTCGACGCGAGTGAGTCGATAAACCCTCCTTCTCCGACAGCGCCTCGACGTCCACGGTCAAAGGGCTCTACATCTGCGGTAACGAGCGCTCGAACGATCCCCGCGGGCCGTGGCACTGGCCAGAAGACCATGGAGGAGCTGGCTCTCGAGAATGACACCCTCCGCAATCTAATCGACAAGCAAGCCAAGCGCCTGTCAATGTGGGAAACAACATCACAATCGTCGTACAACGCTTTAGCACAATCCTTCCGCGCCCGCAGCGGAGGCCTGGGCGGAAAACAGCTCTCGGACCCATCCGCGCTCGCACAAGCATTAGCAATGGGCTCCAATACCATCCCGCCAGCTTTACCGTCCCCGCCTATCCCGCCTATCCCACCGCAATACCAGACTCAAATTCCGTCTTCAGCACCTATGGAGAGCGAAAAGCGCCGCATAGCAGAACTCGAAACCCTCCTTGCCTCCCAAGCCTCGCGCCTGTCTGCCCTCGAAATAGAAAAAGACCAATTGATACATACCAATGAGAAACATGCCCAGGTTATCGGGAGGTACAGGGAGCAGTGGGAGAAGCTGAAAGCTGGAGCTCGGAAGAAGGAGCAGGAGAGGAGAGAGAAAAGGGTGGCAGAGCTGAAAGCAGGTGACGTGGCGTTGAAGGATAGTGAGAATGGAGAGGCAGCGGGAGTGGGGGATGATGTTCTTGAGGACGAGCCTGGGTTCGGGAAGGCGTAGGCTAGGTTGAAGGTTAGATCGAGTTGCTATAATGTATAACGAAGTAACGAAACCATGAATTAATCCAGAAAGCTCTCATGATATTTGATCGTCAGACCAAAGTGCAAAATTTGCTACTACTAAACTTATATACAACCGGCAGAACCGATTTTTAAAAGTGACAATCTAGTCTTCAACAGTGTGTAATCAAGCTAAAAAGGAGACGCAATCGTGTCCTATACAATATATCAAAACTCCTTGAACGGCCAAACTCAATGTACACCCGAATCATCTCGCTTCCAATCAAGCCGCGGCGGCGATTGGCTGAGGAGAAGGTGTTCCCTCGGTGCTAATGATGACCTCAGGCTCGATCTTACCCGCCGCATGCCCATCAAAGTCGCCAAGCGCTGGGTGCACACCGACACGCTCCTTGCTAAGCAAATCCACCAACAAGGGGCTAGGCTTGTTATTCCTGTCGGAGAACATGGCCTGGTGGTCCTTGTACTTCTGCACACTCTCAACATACTTATCGAAGAGGTAGGCAGAGTCCATGGGTCCGCCCTTGGCTTCAGGGTGGAACTGTGCACTGAAGATCGGGCGGGAAGCGTGGATAAGGCCTTCATTAGACTGGTCGTTCAGGTTGGTGAAGTACTCTCTCCAATCCCCAGGAAGAGTCGTCGGGTCTACCGCATATCCGTGATTCTGAGATGTGATGTGGCATTTTCCAGTGGTGAGATCTAGGGCAGGGATGTTGTGGGCACGGTTTCCGTACTTGAGCTTCAAGGTCTTAGCGCCTGTTGCAAGAGCAAGCAGCTGGTGACCCATGCATATTCCCATGATGGGGATTTGTGATGTCTCCATCAGCTTGCGGAGGTTGTAGACAGTTGAAGTACAATGGGTGGGGTCGCCAGGTCCGTTGGAGATGAACACTCCATCGAAGTGGTGGGCGACCTTGTGAATAGGATAATCAAAGGGAAAGGCTGTCACACTGGCGCCACGAGCGACAAGGCTTCGAAGGATGTTCTCCTTGACACCACAGTCGATCAGAGCAACGTGCATGTCGCCGAGAGCAGAGCTCACGTGGAACGGGGCTTTGGTGCTGACACGTCGGACCAAGTTAATGGCCTCGGGATCAATATACGCCTCGTCTTCATCGGCATCATATTCCTCTCCAATGGTAATGCGCGCCAGGGAAGAACCTTGTTCACGAAGGTAAGTCACAACTTCGCGGGTATCGACACCGGAGATGGCAGGAACGCCCTCACGGGCGCACCACTGGGCAAGACTTTCCACAGCAGTCCAGTGGCTGTGCTTCATGGCGTAGTCCTGGACAACGATTCCAGAAGCTTGGATGTTAGGAGACTCAAAGTATCGGAGCAACCCATGCTCGTCTCTGGCCGAAGAAGGCACTCCATAGTTGCCAATCAGCGGCTGCGTGAAGACGAGAATTTGGCCACGGTAGGAGGGATCGGTCATGGATTCAGGGTATCCGACAAGCGAGGTGGTGAAGACTGCCTCTCCAGAGATGTTTGCTTTGGCACCGAAGGACTTTCCCGAGAAAATTGGGCCATTCTAGCGCGGCAATCAGTGACGTGTAAAGAAAATCCACAATAGACGACATGTACGGACCTTGATTGTGAATGTAGCCCTCTCGGTTGAGATGGGTGTTGACTTTCGCGCTGGAGCAGGAACTATGCGAGGGGTGTTGCCCTGGACGGTGGCTAGGAAACGAGTCTGAGTACGGGTCTTTGCCGCCTGTCCCAGGACGCTCGCGGACCGAAGGGTGGAGGGTTTGAGGTATTGCGAGAGCATATTGAGTGGAGATTTATTAAAGGATTGGAAGTGGCTACAGCTGGGAGTCGGGGCTTCTTTTCAGTTTACAGAGGCCTTCCACACGTGGTCTGGGCAGAGGGGTCAGTTGAAGGGTCTCAATGGAGAGAGGTCTGACGGTTGGCAGCATACCTGAGATGTAGTCCTGTGGCAAACTGTTAGCAATGTTTATTGTAGAGAATGGGAAGGCTAAAGGGAGTAGGGTGCAGCACGTTTGCCGTGGATTGGCAGGCTGGATAGTGCAAGGTGTAATGACGGCGGTGAGTAGGAGGGAGATAAGACACGCGACGAGTCACTGGAGACATACCTGAGAAGTGAAGGCGGTTTGAACAGCACGCATAAGCGCGATGGAGACCAGATTCGAGGGTGTCAGAGGGCGGGTACGATGGACCCTTTTTGAAAGCTGTGAGGGCTGGGAGATTGTGAGGAGTGTATGTGGTGTGGAAGATGTCGAGCAGGGGAGTGCAAAAGCCTATCTCACAGCAGCGGGGTTTGGCGGCTAGCCCGAAGCGGCAAGGCGGCAGCCGCCAAGGCGTAAACGCGAAGTGACGCAGCCACGAAAAATTTGCTGGCACACAAGGACACGGAGACATCGCGATTTGCCTGCACGCTGATTCGCCAATTCGCCCCTTCAACAGCAACGGTGCATCGCCGTGTGCTTGCGGCAGAGCAGGTAGGGGTGGGGAGAATTCAGATTTGCAGACCCCGCTGCAATGCATGTTGCTGAGAAAAATTTCCCTTCGCCGCCTTGCTAGTATGGTCTTTGCAGAGGATATGTTTCGTATGATTACCGGTAATTGGCCGATCTAGGAAATGTAGAAGAATGGCATAATTACAGATCTAAAACTAGCAGGATCTGGTAACGTGAAGCTGATTATTTTGTCATCATTTTTGCCTTACCATGTAATTGACTGGTCTTGGACAAAATATGTCGTTGACAGAATTGACCTCTACCCAGGGGTATACCATCATGTGAATATACTTCAAAGTAAGAGGTATAAGTTACAGGGAAACTATTGATGTACTAAATGATGAAATATAAAGTTTTTTTTTCCAAATCCTCCGAACTCGGTCTCAACCGACATTGGCAATATATATATAACCACACCGTCTACACAGTAATCTTCCCCGTGAGCCTAATATCCCGCGAACTCGCGCCTACCCAAACATTGAACTCTCCTGTCGGCACAACCCAAGTCTGCCTTCCACTGTCCCAGTAACTCAGATCTCTCCTCCTGAGCTTGAACGTTGCCGTCCCCGCCTTACCAGCCTCCAACTTGAGTTTTGTGAATCCCCTGAGCTGTCTCGGGGCAGCTGCCGGAGCACTGGGTGGCATTCCAATGTATAATTGCGCGACCTCTGCGCCGGCCACGCCTCCACTGTTGGTGATGGTTGCGGTCACAGTGGCAACGGTGTCAAAGAGGTCGATGGATCCGCCTGGTGCTTTGGTCGCCGATGCGGGGCCTGCACTGGGCTTGCCGTCGATGGCAATGTCGGAGTAGGTGAAGTTTGTGTAGGCTAATGTGGTGTTAGTCTTAAAGTTTGAGATGTAGGGAAGTAAACGAGGGCTTACACAGTCCGAAGCCGAACTCAAAACGTGGCTCGATCTTCTGTTGGTCGAAGCGGCGGTAGTCGACATACATGTCCCAGGAGCTGTCATCGCCACCGACAACGACGGGACCATAGTCGGAGGCTTTCTTGGCAATGGTGTATGGAAGTTTTCCGCTTGGAGAGGTAAGACCATAGAGGATGTCTGCAAGTCCATTTCCGGATTCTTGGCCTGTTCTCTGTTAGTTATCTTTTGAGACCAGGGAACTATGATGGATAAATACCTGGAAGACCAGCCCAAACTACGGCAACAACATTGGGGTTATCAATGTATGGCTCCAAGATTAGGGGGCCCACGCTGTGAATCACAACGATAGTCTTCTTATTGACGGCAGCAACGGCGGCAACAAGCTCGTTTCCATTGTGCCAAGGATTGAGATCATTGCGATCACCTGCGTTCTTCTCTACCGTAATGTACCCCTCACCGGAGTCAGAGTTGATACACACAATAGCGAATTCGGCGTTTTGTGCTGCTGCAGCTCCTTGCTGAGCGTTGTCGTTAGTCGAGGTTGTGATTGTTGTTCCATCCTTTTGGGCCTGGGATTTGATGGCATCTAAGGGGGCGACAAGGTACTGCGATGGTGTTAGTGGATGACTGCTATTTGTGCTGTGATCAAAGGCAGCGTGCAGACATACCGGGAATTCAACAGACCCACTTCCCCAACCCATTGCCAAAGTCCCGTCGTTACATCCCCGATCTGTTGAATAGTTAATTAATGGACTGACAAACCGTATACAATACGGGCGTTCTCACCAACACACGCATTGGCCCCTTTAGGCGCAACAATGGCATCACTTCCAATGACGGCAATGCTCTTTGGCTTTTTCAAAGGCAAAGCAGCAGCAGTATTCTTCAGTAAAACAATTCCATCACGCGCCATGGCTCGCACGTTGTCCTTGTGATTTCCTCCGACGTTATAAGACCCGATCTTCCAAGAATTGAACGTCGCAGTCGGGTACCCCTTGTCCTGACCAACCAAATACCAACTTGCGAGGACACGCTTGACCATATCGTCGAGGCGAGATTGAGCAATTTGGCCACCTTGGACAGCGGATTGCAGTGCTAGGTCTGTTAGATTGTCTTTTCTGATGTGCTAGTCAGTGAGGGGAATTTACCTGGGCCCCAGAGAACATTCTTCTTGTTGAAGTCGCTAAACGGAATATTAGGTGAATATGAATAACAACAAGACAAACACGGAAACTCACCTTCCGGGCATTGTCATGTCCAAACCACCGTTTGCGCTGCCAGTTGTGGTGTGTTGAGCTGTTTTGGCGTTAGATGGGTAAGGATATCAATAGGGGAACTTCTACACACCGTTCCAATCAGACATGACATATCCTTTGAAGCCAAGCTCATCCTTGAGCAGCTTGTTCATGATGCCGCCATTTTCACATGCATACGTTCCGTTGATTTTGTTATAGCTAAAATTACGACGAGTGAGTGATTTGAACCGCATATGGGGAGGTGTGACATACCTGCACATAACTGACGCAACATTTGCCTTGACCGCATCCGCAAAGGGCCACAGGTACAACTCATGCATAATTCGGTCTGGGATATTGGAGCCCATGGTCTCTCGGTTTTTTTCCTGTTCGTTTCCAATGTAATGCTTTGCACAAGCTTGAACTCCCGCTCCTTGCATGCCCTCTATGGTCTCAGCCATGGCAATTCCGGTCAAGTACGGGTCCGGAGAGAAGCCTTCCCAGTTCCTGCCACCAGTCACAATCTTCCCGAGAGGTCCAGCTACAGGACCAAGTTGTACATGTACACCCAATTGTTTTGCTTCGGCCCCTAGAAAAGCCCCTCGTTCCCGGATGAGGGCGATATCCCAGGTTGAAGCAGCGTGCACACCTGCGGCAAAAGCAGTCACTCCATTAATGTATCGTACACCAAGTGGTCCATCTTGAAGGCAGAGCGATGGATATCCAATTGAGCTAGCAGCTTTTGTATTTCCGACACAGTTGCCTGCTTGCCATCCGGTCCCGGAAACAATTCCAACTTTGTCGCCGATGGAAAGTTTGGCCAATGCAGCACTAGCTTTGGTATATGCACTATCCCAATCGCTAACTGCCCTCTTTTGTGTGTGGCCTTCTGACGGGAGGGCTGGGGGATGATGAGTTCAAGACTTTCATAGGGAAAAAAATTACTGGTATACTGATTGTCAAACATACCAGAAGCTCTCGTCAAAATAGCCGTGGCCAACAAAGGAATTATGTACCCGCGCATGTTGACTGAATTCTCGTTGAAAAGACGAGATGATCAATACAGTCGCAAACAGCGCCGCATTCTCGTTGGGACAGCATGATTTTAAGTAGCCAGCACGCTCATCGCGCTGTAACTCGGAGCACTCCCAACCGTGGATTATTGTGCGGAATAATTACTACCTTGGCTGTCCCTTGGAACTACACTGCCGTTCCAGCATTATCACGTCCCAATGTCAACCCCGTGCCTGGAATATATTGGGAAACTGATCAGGTTAATGAGGCGAAGAACCATCTCGTATGGCTTTTAAGATGTGGCGGCCCGGTCCTCCAGGATATTCATTCGGTGACCAGGGTGGGCTCGCCAGATGCCGAATTAAATCGCGCCCTAGACCTGTCACGAGCGGTAGTATCATTTGAGACGAAATCATTGTCCCGGTAGTGACCAACGTTTTTAATGAGGGGATTTTAATAAGTGAAAATTATGAGTGGAACGTTGGCATGCCAATGTTCACCCCAGATTTGGAGGCTCATGTGAATATAGATCAAATTGAAACGTCCCAAAAGGACATAGTTGACAGCAAGATGACGCGGAGAAGTGCATTTCGGAGGAATAGGATATGTGGTACATTCGCAGTAAGGCTAGCAGTAAGGTACTTACAACGGGATGCCGGCATGAGCGCCAAGCTCTTTTATGGGTAGGGGCCGCCCTGATATGGTCTTGATGAAGTCATCTTCTAACGAACATTGCTGTATTCGCTTTGTCACTTCTGAGAGCGAATTCCGGGGCGTTTCCTAGCAGAAGCACTGCAGGATATACAGTAGAGGTTCTCATAACAGAGTTAATTCTATTGCGTACAGCGTTATTCCTCTGGGTCCTTTGTGACTTGTGGGTATTTCTTGAATTTGAGCGCATGTAGGAAATGAAGTGATATATCGTACCTCGACCTACGCAGACCTATTCAGCTATTTGTATGATAGATCTATACGGAGAGAATATGGGATCTGTAAAGAAGGCGTGGGTATATCCCCTTGAAAGTTTTTCGAGTGTGATAATAAAAGCGCATGAGGTTCAAGCATCATTGTTCGTATACTCGTCTTTATCGCTGACCTTCACGAGGTATGTACGGGGAGGTTTCTCTTGTGTACATTCCTCTTTGAGTTATTGGTCATTGATACTACCGTTTTTTTTCCAATTAGGGATATAGTATATCTGTTGCATACTGGAAGATTGCGGCTGAAGATGAAGAAGAACAAGTCGCAAAAAGCCCCCTTTTCTTTCCTTCTGGCTCCACATGTCCGTTCTCTCTGCGTGCGGCCTTTTTCTTCTTCTGTGTACTTGGTCTTTGAAATTTTAGTTGGTATGGCGCTGTACAAGAAAAGTTGCCTACCACGGCACAGGGTAAGCTCAGCAAGCAGAATGTAGTGGGGAAAGGGTCGGCTCGATAAGAGCTCCTAAGTTTGGCAGCTGAGTAGCGGGAACGCGATGGTAGACCTAATCGTAACTACGAATTCGGTGACTATTTTTGTCGGAATCAAACTTGCCGCGCCCTTTTCCATTTCGTTTCGAAGCCCGCTATCGAGAGGCCGAAGCTACCATTCTTGACCAAGATACCTTGCACGCAAATGAAATTGGTAACCTCACGTATCGGAAATCCATAGCGACAGTGGGCTTGAGGCCTCGGTGGTAGTGTAGGCCAGCCTCATCGTTTAGATTGTCTGATAACTCGAAGTTCGCGGTTCTTTGCTGGTCAACAGCAATGCTTCGGTGCGCTATGGCCACACAGGTTCCAGTCCCGAAGTTCTTCCAGCACCGATCATGCACGGACCACAGAGGAGACAGGGTGTTTCGTCAAGGCCAGAGAATGTTTGCATCGACGTTTGCATCTATGTTTGGAGGGCAATCCACCCACATCTGAATGTGTCCAAGTGCATGTTCGGCAGGCGGCAGTAGACTGACACCCCCGACAGGCTCATGTTTCTAGTAACATGTGCCCCCCAACTTGGCCTTCGAGAAGATCTGGAACATTTTGGTCAATGTTGTATTCTTGGCAGAGGGCAACTAGACCGGTGATGCCAATCTACTGTACGACTCTGGTGGCCTTCAGGGGGAATTGGACATGTGTGCGAAGCAGGTTTTTCATTAGGGGGTTTCTCAGATTTTTTCAGGCCTGCCGGTAACGTTAACCCCAGTGTCGATACGAGGCTGAAGAGCAGCTTCACTTCGGACGCCCCCGTTTCCATTCCATGATGTCCACAGCGCACTGTAAACAATGCACAATATGGCTGTCCACCATAAGATTGCATCGGTTGGCTATTTGCTGCCATGGCTGCGCATCGTTTGTTCAAACGGCCCAATGTTTCCGCACCGTCAGCCACGCTTCGATGCACGGATGCATTCACAATTGTTTTGTTCGAGATATCCACCGTCAACGCTGGAATAACCCTGGCACCATTTGCAGCACTGCTGCACAAGTCCAGCCTGTGCCGCTGGCCAGCTCTGGCGCCCGGCAATGGGAGACTTGGGGAACTGGCGGGAGCGGCGTGCTGGACGCAAAATCGCACCGCCGACACGCCCTGGGGCCTTACCGGGCACTGTAGTATGTCTGCCCTCGGCCAGCTCACGGCCAGGGCGTCTGGAAACTCGAGGCCTCCATACGCGTGCTTCTCCAGAAAAACGCGGGCCTTTCGTGTTAAAGCGTCCTATCAAGTGCATGCCTCACTCCACTAGCGCGGTTTGCGTGGTTTGGGGCAGATTGGGCCCGAGCGCGCCAGACCACGAGGTGGTACCTCCAGCACCGGGCTGCGCAACTTCGTCCCGCAAACAGCTCCACGCCTCACCACCTACTGCGCCCTTTCTCGACAACACCAGTCTTCTCCCAGTCCCGCCGACTCTGCGCCCGCAGCTGCCTTTCTTCTCACGGACCGGCCTTGCTTTCGCATACTCGCCCCCCCCGCGGTCCATTGTTCGCCTTCGTCGGACGCTTTGAAACTCGCAGTGTCAGAAACTCGAGGTTTCAAGGACGACGAGTCCACGGAGCACGCACCCACGGTGATCCCCGGGCAGGACTCACAGGTACGAGCAATCTTGCTTGCGAACGCCACAGCGGTGATGCGAAGAAGATTGAACAGCGAGTACTGACGTTGGGCTATCAGGCACTCCCGCTCTTTACTCTTTGAACCCCTCGTTTGGATATCGGCATCCCCCAGTTCTAGCTCACCCTATCGCTCACGGACACATACTATATCTTCTCCACTTCAGCGCCTCACTTATACACCCTCGCTCCTGAATCCGAATACCTCTGAATATCAGCTCCCCCACTCCGAGCTCAACCCCCCCCCCGCAGATCGCAGAAGGTATTCAATATGGTGGTCGCTACAATCAAGTACGTGTATACGGAAACAATGGGCAACGGACGCTGACCAGTGCTGAATCTAGGTGTGTCGTCGTAGGTGATGGTGCAGTCGGCAAAACCTGTCTCCTTATAAGCTACACTACGAACAAATTCCCCTCGGAATATGTCCCCACAGTCTTCGACAATTATGCAGTTACCGTCATGTAAGCGCCCTATACTTGAATCCCGTTCGTAGGCTGTGAAGGGAGAGGTTGCGGATGGACTCCTGCTCTGTAGCTACGGCCCCGAACAACACTCGGAAAGAACCCTATTGACTGTGGCCGAACTAGGATTGGAGACGAGCCGTACACACTGGGTCTTTTCGATACCGCCGGACAAGAAGATTACGATCGACTTCGACCATTATCCTACCCACAAACGGACGTATTCCTTGTGTGCTTCTCCGTAACCTCCCCCGCATCATTTGAGAACGTGCGTGAAAAATGGTTCCCTGAAGTACACCACCACTGCCCTGGTGTTCCATGCCTAATTGTCGGCACGCAAGTAGATCTCCGGGAGGACTCGGCAGTCAAGGAGAAGCTTGCCAAGCAGCGGATGTTGCCTGTAAAGCGCGAAGATGGAGAGCGGATGGCGAAAGAGCTCGGTGCGGTCAAATACGTGGAATGCTCTGCTCTGACACAGTATAAGCTCAAGGACGTCTTTGATGAGGTAAGGCTACTCCCGGTCCATCTGCTGTGTTGTATATGTAACTGGTGCTAACTGTGGACTAGGCTATTGTGGCGGCACTTGAGCCCCCTCAGCCACGGAAAGAGAAGAGAAAGAAGACTGGCTGCATCGTGCTTTGAGTGGGGACACAGTAGTAGAGAGGAGCAATGTGCAGATGCAGATGCAGATGAGTAGTGTGTACATTCTTTACACATCTTCCCAAGATGGGTATGATTTAGGGATACCTTTTGCGTTGTATATTCCTGGCGCTTGGGTAGCGGTGTTTTTCTTCAGCTATGAACGTGTTTTCCAATTCAATTTTCCACCCTTGTCATTGTGCCGCCACGGCTGCCAGGTGAGTGTCTGCTGGGCGACTTTGAGAACTCATGTTGGGCTCACTCATTAGGAGCCCGTGGCAATCCAGGGTGAAAGCGGTATTGGGCGGTGAGTACTTGGTCGTCATCACCACTGGCGCACGTTGATTTCCCTTGTTCCTTTCTCGTGCACGTCATACCCAGTTTTGTCGTCCCTGTACCTTGCCCCGTCCTACGTGCCCGCTGCACCCCTTTCGCCTACTCCTCTGCCTTGTTGTGTGGTGCAGTGTTGAGTCGGCCAGTATTGGTGTACGCAAACAAACAGGCGAGTACATTCTCCGCCCCGTGGGCCTCACGCTTTCTCTCACACGCACCTAGACAACCCGACCGTGCTGCTCCCCTGGACATTGGATCGTGCTCCGCGAGATGCCGTCGCCGCCGCCGCAAGCGACACCATCCTCTGCAGGCCACAAGAAGCGCTTGCGGCCACCGCCCATTGCCATCCCTCACTGTCCTGCGCCTCGGATGGCGCCCGGCCCCAATGCGTTCGCCGTGGTAGAGCCGTCTCTGCGTGACGAGACCAGCGAGCATGCCGCGAAGCCATCCTACCAGCAAGCCAATATGCCGGTGACCTCCCCACTGCTGCGCGAGGGCGACCCGCTCCTGCTGCGAACGGGCTCCCGATCAACCAAGGACACCAAGAACCGTACGCCAGGCCTACCGAGCCTCAGTCAGTTGATTGGGAGCATGTCACCTCGCAAGATGGAAGGGCCGCCGTCTGCATCCCCAGCAAGCAAACATGGTTCCACCGCCCGCTCTAGGCACTCGGAGCGGAGCCTCCGCAGCGGGAAGTCGACCCACACCCCGGCAGACAGTCAGATGACATCGCGGGCGGGAATCGAGGGGCGTGCCGAGAAGCGCTTTCACAAAATGATGGGCCAGGTGCCGTCATCGCCAACTTCCGGTATGTCCTTCCCGTCGGCGGGATGCAAGTTCACGGCTGACCACGGGGAAGAAAATGCAGACGAGGTCGTCATCACTACCCTTGACCTCTCTGAAAAAGCAAGGAAGAGGCAGGACGAGCATGTCAAGAGCCCCAAGAAGAAGATCTTCGGTGTGAGCATTCCAGGCTTCATGTCCTCGGTCGCCCCCAGCACCATCGAGCCCGTTCCAGAGATGCCATCCAAAGCGGCTCAGGTCCTTGGTACGATCCCCGCAAGCAAGCGGCGGCACCCGCACAGTCCATTCAAAACCCCGCGCTCCGATACGTCCAGGTCACTCCCTTCGAAGATGCAAGACTACCACAGCCGAAATCGACGTCAGCAGAACAGCTCTGCACGAACTCGCCCACGAGCGCCCACGCGAAGTATGAAAACGCAGTCCCCGAAGCAGGGTGTTCAATGGCAGGGCGTCGACGTTGTTGTGAGTAACTGGGTTGGGTCGTCGACTGACGTGGGGAACCCGCCAACTCCACCGCAGAAGGATACGCCCCCCGATGGCGCGAGTCGAGGCAAGCCGCAAGCAACTTCTACACGCTCTACGTACCGTGTTAGGAAGGGATTTTGGGATAAGCAGGAGGAGGGGGAGGAGAGGGAGGAGGAGGACAACGACGACGACAATGACGAGAAGGGGGGGCATGAAGGTCAAGACCTATTTGTAGATGGCGGAATGGCGATGCATTTCCCTCGGTTTAGAACCTCTGCGACGGCTATTCCTTCCAAGGGCGGCGAGAGCCCTCAGAAGTTCTGCCCCTACAGCGCTGAAGACTACGCCAAGCTGATTACAGGCGACCGCATTGTATCAACACATGTGGAGATGGACAGTGTTGGCGGAAACCACACCGGCAGCGGCGCGCCTCTGGACGAAACCAGCCAGCAATCATCGAACGTACACGAGAAGGAACAGCGGAGCCATCACAGTCCCTCGCTCAACCACACCCAGGCCAGTGCACAGCATGTGCTGTCGCCCGCCTTCTACACGCCGTCCACGTACTCGCTCAGCTTGTTCGACCCCGAAAACGGCGCCCGCCCGTCGCACAACGTAAGTACTCAATGGCATTCTGCCCTCTGTTGGTGCCTGTCGCCTTCACGTATTCTAACATCTAGGGCCGACTGGGCTGGTTGCCGCTCCTTCCACTTACGTCTAACCTTGGAGGGCCATTCCCCCCGTCTCCCTCTGCTCCCTCTCCCCTCGCTCTCTATCTTTCTCTCCTCCTGTCTCACTTCACTTTGCGGTTTCGCATTACGTCATCTACCTTCTTCTTCTCGTTTGCTGACTCGCCTACTAGACTGACCCCAATCGCTTGCTTTTCGCGGTGCCCCCACCGGCCCCGACAACCGCCTCTGTGCAAGACCACTACAACCGAGACGAACTTGGCATGCTTTTTCAAGGTACCGCCAGCAAAATGGGTCCAGCCGTCGACTTGACGAAAGCGATTAACGCTGCCGCCCATGAGACTGCTTCGCCCGGCCACAAGAGCGACGAGCCAGATGCGGTGAAGGGCAACGTGCCCGAACTGCACACCAACGACGGACTGCAGGCCTCTACATTGCTGGTCGGAACCGGCTTTCTTCAGCCGGATCAGTCTGCTTCAAGGCTCACGGACATGCTCAACGGCGTCAGCCCTGCCAAGACCGACTTCACTCGCGACTTCTTTGCGAATTGTCCGAGTGCCGTCCCGAGTCCACTTCACAAGGTTCATGAACAGCAGATGCCCGACCAGCAGGCACCTCGCTCAATGATGATGGGACCGCCCCCGCCTCCGCCGCAGGCCCCCCTGGGCGCCCTATCTCTGGCCGCCATGGAACACCATTTCCACATGACGAACGAGCACATCGATGTGTCTGGCCGCACCCTGTACGATTTCGTCCAAGAGTGCAGCCGCCAGTCCCTAGCAGCAATCAGCTCCAGGCATGAGGCGATGGTGGCCATGTTGGAGACACGCGTTGAACAGATCAAGGTGGACCTGCGGTCGTTCGACCTCGAGTTCAATCAAACGGCCGACCACAACCGCGTTGTCGACGAGAAGCTGGACAAGCTCGTCGACTTCATCAAGGAAAAGGTTGTGGATTCTCTGAGTGCCCAGGCAAAACGGACCACGGAGCTGGAGAGCAGTATCAATGCTTTGCAAAAGAGTGTGGGCGATCTGAAGCAGTCCATGGAGGCAAAGTTGGACCCCTGGCTGGCTATGGGCTCAGGTACCGGCTCCAGCGCGACGCTATTTCCGCAGGCACCTCTTCCGCACCACCGTTCCCAGCCCTCGCTCGTTGGATTCTACGACCCACCTGGCGAGGCTAGCCGTGACGGCTCTTCTCGCGTGGCTGCCATGCAGGAGACGCGCACCGATGGACGGCTCCGATATGGCGGCTTCAGCAATGCCCCGAACTGGAACCGCTCCCAGGGCGCTGCCCACGAGAACAACAAGCATGCCATGCACCCCTTTTCTTCGTCGAATCCATATCTCAATGGTGCAGCAAACTATGGAGGGGGCAGCAGCGGGTATACAGGGGGGCCCGCAGGGTACTGCTATGCCGGATCACCAGTGCCAGACTACGCCTATGGGCAAGCAGCGCCCAAGTAGGGCCAGGGTTGGGATGTGGAAGAGGAGGAGGATGGTCAGCGCTTGGCTGCATATAGGGCTGCGGCAGCCACAGAGAGAGGGTGTACTTGTAGCAATGTACTATAGTGGCGGGGGACGGG